>OX637395.1:27403450-27580950 GCA_951799425.1 Ilex aquifolium
TGTCATAATTGAGTAATAATAGGGGACAAAGAAAGATCAGTCAAGCCTTCAACAGTGATCTCGCTGATGGCAGAAAAAATAGGGGAAGAAATAGCATGTAAGATAGATTCCTCAGCTTGCTTGGACAAAGCATCTGCAACCTGATTTTCTGCTCCCTTTCGAAACACTATCTTATAATCATATCCCAACAACTTGGTAACCCACTTTTGTTGCTCAAACGAGGAAACACGTTGATCTGTAAAAAAATTCAAACTTTTATGATCAATAAGAATTGTGAAGTGACGATCTAATAAATATGGTCGCCATTTGTTCACCGCAAAGACTATGGCAAGCATTTCTTTATCATAGATCAAGAGATTTAAATTTTTCCCAAAAAAAGCTTTACTGACAAAGGGTAAGGGTCGCCCTTGCTGCATAAGAATGGCATCAATTCCACCCGAAGCATCGCATTCTAGAACAAATTCTTGAGAGAAATTGGGCAACGCTAACATTGGTTTGGTTGTCATAGCATGCTTTAATTTCTCAAAAGCAATTTATGCGTCTGAAGACCATACAAAAGAATCTTTTTTGAGCATGTGAGTTAAGGGTGCTGCAATTTGATCATAATTTTGCGCAAATTTTCTATAATAGCTAGTGACCCCCAAAAAACCTAGTAGATCCTTAAGAGTTTTGGGTTTAGGCCACTCAATTATGTGGCGAATTTTCTCAGGATCCACCAAAACCCTTCTCTAGAAATAATATGGCCAAGATAGTTCATCGATGACTTGAAAAAAGAACACTATGACTGATTCTGACGCAAGCATTGTAACACTAATGACAAATGCTCAATATGGTCTTGAACAGATTTTCTATAGACTAGTATATCATCAAAGAAAACAAGAACAAACCTCCGTAAGTAAGGCCGAAATATATCATTCATAAAACTTTGAAATGTGGTTGGTGCATCTGAAAGCCCAAAAGGCATGACAAGAAATTCATAATGGTCATCATGAGTGTGAAATGTAGTCTTTGGAATATATGGTGCATAAATACGAATTTGATGATAACCGGAATGAAGATCCAACTTAGAAAAAATCACAGCACCATGCAACTCATCTAGAAGCTCATCAATAACGGGGATGGGAAAGCAATCCTTCACTGTAATACTATTAAGGGAGCGATAATCCATGCACAACCGCCAAGAACCATCTTTTTTCCGCACTAGTAGCACTGGGGATGAATAAGGACTAACACTCGGTCGAATCAAGCCAACAACCAACATTTTCTTAACCAATCCCTCGATCTCATCCTTTTGAAAATAAGGATAACAGTACGATCGAGCATTGGCTAGAACACTACCTGGAATCAGTGGAATACGATGATCTTGAGTGCGTGTAGGAGGAAATCCCTTAGGGCTACCGAACACATCCATAAAATGGTCAAGAATACGACCGATTTTAGGAGGAACCTCCTGTTGCTTTACAGAAAAGTTTGCAGCCGCCAATTGTAACAAGAATACACCGTCAGCTTGGAGCATTAACTTGTGAAGTTAGCCTTGATCAACAACAATGTTGATTTAGGGTCTATTACCTACTAACTTGAACTCTTGGCCATCCAAAATAAATTTCATAATTAATTTAAAAATTCCCAAATAATGGTACCTAAGGAATGAAGCCACGCAACCCCCAGGACAATATCACATCCTCTCACTGGTAATAAGAAAGAATCAGATTTAAAGCAATAGCCTTGCAAATTTAGGCCAACTCCATTACACTTACCATGACTATGAAGAATTCCTCCATTAGCAATGGCCATGTAAATCGGAGCAGTGTTGTGCACAAGATAACCATAACGTCAAGCTAGAGAAGGATGTAGAAAATTACGGGTTGATCCAGAGTCGATCAACACTGTAATAGGCTATTTCTTTAAATATCCTGTAATAATCAATGAATTTTCAGTCGTGCATCGCCTGATCACCTCGTAAAATGTGAGAAATCTGACTATCTCGAAATTCGATGAAAACTGATTAAGTAGCTACATTTTGTGATACGAATCCAACAGTGAGGTCAATTTTGTTATCCAGATTATAGAAAAAATTAGGCTTTCAACCCAGACCGTAACGGATAATTACCGTTTTGCTCTTTTTAATTAAGTTTTAATTTTTGCGAGTTTTATACGGGTGATGGCGGTTGGTGGTGGTTGGTGTGGTGGGGGTGGGGGTGGGGGTGGGGGTGGGTGACAGTGGGTTGCGGCGACGGTTGGTGACGACGGGTGGTGGTAGGTTGTGGCGGTAAATGGTGGTGGGCAACGATGGTGTGGTGAGTGGTGGAGGTGGGCAATTGTGGTGGTATGATAATGGTGGTAATGGTAATAAATATAAGAAAGAGATGATGATGATGGTGGTGGGTGGTGAACGTGTGCAACGGTGGTAGCAATCGGTGGTGGATGACGATGGCGGCAGTGGTGATGGGGGTTGGTGGTGGTGAGGCAGTGGGGGGTGGGGGGTGGTGGGATGGCGGCAACGACAACGGCGATGGTGGTGAAGTATTTTATAGAGAATTTATTTTAAAGAAGAAGAAGTTTTTTTTTTACTTTTACTTACTTATTTAACTGGTAAAACTATTTTTCACTTATTTGAAAGTAATTAAAATAAGTTGTTTCAAACAATAATTATTTTTTTTAAAGTGTTTATGAGAATTCATAAGTTCGTTAAACACTTATGAAAATTCACCCCAAACACAATTTTAAAGGGCCTATTTTTTCTATTAAATTTGGAGAGTTAATATTAGCCATCAGATTAAATTTAAAGTAAAATTTAAAACGGTCTCAACCTTGAAAAACAAAAGTCATTATTTATGTTGTACTTTATTATATAAACTAGTTATTGCTCGTGACTGAAGGCATAGAGTAATAAAAAAAATTGTCAGTCATAAACATATTTGTATTCACACCCAAAATCAAATCACAAATATAGAGGAGAGATAAAGAAATTTAAACACCGATTGTAATGGGGATGAGTGATGGTAATGGTGGTGGGCGACAGTGGTAGTGGTGGAAAATGACAATGATTGTGGTCGACAGCGACGACGACGACCATAGTGGTGGTGGCAGCCATGGGTGGCAACGGTGATGGTGGTGACGGGTTTTGGTGATGATGGTGGTAGTGGAAGTCAAGGGTGACTATGACTTGATCCGAAATGTGTACACCCAAGTGCAGGCGGTCAAGTTGTAGTAATAATCTGGTTTGAGTCCAGAGTCGAATCCTCAGGGAACTATGGTTGGTGTTCTTTGAAGTAAATAGTGAGAAAGACTTGTAATTGGAAATATTATGATTTTGAAGTTGTGGGAAGTTTTGGATAGAATGTAAGATTCTTTCCAATGGGTATTTTGCTAGACAAAATATAAGATGATTAAATGTAACAAACACTCTTTGGTTCGGGAATCAGAATATGTAGTTGATTATCCGGTGCATTATGTTTATGCTTTATAACTCAATTAACTCCCGTGTCAACGGCAAATTAATCGGAAGATAGGAATGAAGTGCAATAATGGTGGACATTGAAAGTTTGTCATGAAGAGTTAGTTAGGGTACTTGCCTTGAATCAATGGATCTTTCCATGTAGGAGTCATCCATTTATCATAGAAAGATCCGTTGATTATACAAAGTACCTTTACTTTGCTAGGTGCATTCAATCACCCAAAAATCAAGTGGAGTATAGAACATTTAAGCATAAAGGTGATACACAAACATAATGTCCGGATTAATCTTTTACATATCTATCATCCCTTCCCAAAGAGTGAATGAGGACTACTCACCCTTCATAGCTATGGTAAAGCTAGAATGATGAATGGTACTCATCCCCAAAAGGTGTTACAAAGTAAAATGCTCAAGCACTAAAAGTGAAATGCTTTAAAGTAAAATAGCTAAACAAGGAGCCGATCTTCGACAAAGAATGAGTGAATCACGTTCCACCCTTCACGGCTTTGGTAAAGCTCTAGAAAAGTGGAAGAGTTTCACTCCTCTAAGGGGAAGAAGGAAGCTCCAACAATGGAAGTAAAAGAAAACAATACTTAAATTAAAAGAAAGCAATAAATACTTGGTGTTTAATCCACAACCAAGAGATGATAATACATAAAAGAAAACAACAACTTCTTGGTGTTTAATTCACAACCAAGATCTAATAAAAAGAAAACAACAACTACTTGGTGTTTAATCCACAACCAAGATATAATAAAAACATAAAAGAAAACAATAACTTCTTGGTGTTTAATTCACAACCAAGATCTAAAACATAAAAGAAAACAATAACTTCTTGGTGTTTAATTCACAACCAAGATCTAAAACATAAAAGAAAACAATAACTTCTTGGTGTTTAATTCACAACCAAGATCTAATAAAAAGAAAACAATAACTCAAGAAAGTAAATAAAGCAATAATACTTGAAAGATGATTCAAGAAAAAGATTCAAGACCTTTGGAGTGTTTTCCACTAGGAAGAAATGTTCTTTACAAGAAAAATGAAACAAGAGAAGGATGCCCATTACAAGCCCCCAAGGGGGGTATTTATAGGCATCCAAATTACAAATATCCTAAAAGATATTTATCCTAAAATATATTTAATTACAAATATCCTAAAAGATATTTATCCTAAAATATATTTAATTACAAATATCCTAAAAGATATTTATCCTAAAAGATATTTAATTACAAATATCCTAAAAGATATTTATCCTAAAAGATATTTAATTACAAATATCCTAAAAGATATTTATCCTAAAAGATATTTAATTACAAATATCAAGAAGATCTTGATTTACACTTTGATCTCCCTTTGTTTTGAGCTTTAATAATTTACACCCTATGCTTTGATAAGTTGCTCTCCATGCTTTGATAATTGGCTCCCGTCGTTTTGACGCATAAAAACCTGAAAAGAACAACATTCAATGCATTATCCTTAATTCACACATTAACCCTAATTAGATTTATTTTGACTAGTTTAACTTTATTTAATTACACAATTGACCTTTTAATTTAATTACATTTTGCATTAATTAGGGTTAATCACACCCCCCAACCTAAACATTACTAGTCCCTAGTAATAAATAACAGCATAACAAAATCACTTTCGTAGATAACACGATTGCATTTAGCATATGCAATAAGCCGTTAAACCCCTAGGTGATTCCTAGTGGACGAGTTTTGTCTCGTGAAGGTTTTCAGTGAAGCTACCTACAAACTCCATTGTGAAAAAAAATGTGTATATGCATTAGCACCATGATAGTTGAAATTTTTTTTTTTTTTTTAGAACATAGAACACTTCTCTGTCATTGGTACGTAATATACGCAAAAATAAACACTTGTTATATTGGTATTTGAAATTCCCTATGTAGTAAGAATGATCATTCTAGCAACAAGAATTGTTATATAACAAACACTCCACTTTACTACCTTCCATGGATAGCTTCGATTTCACAAACCTCTCGTAGAATGCTCTCAGCAAAAATTCACTCCGATTATAGTGACTTGTCTCTCACGGGGCATGTGATCAGAAGGTGGCCAATCGAAAAATCACATGCACAATTAGGAAGGAAGTGAAGTTTACGGAAACAAACTAATCATGTTTGGCATAATCTCATGAAAGAATATTGATGCAATTTAAAGAAATACTATTTACCATACCCCAATTTTGATTAACAACACACACATGTAACAGACTTGAGATCAATTAGGGCTTTTCATAGGTTGTAGCGTGGCCAGAGGTCAGTGGCTAATGAAATGACGTCAGAGGTTTTCAAAAGCTATCTTTTCATTCTGTAATGTAGCACACTTCTTTCTAGCTTTTCGACATTTTGCCAAGAAATGATTTCTTTTTTTTTTTTTTTTTTTTTTTTTTTTTTTTTCATTGATTCTCCTTATCATCGAAAAGTAATCTCCACAGTTTTCCCATTTCTTTGCATTTCTGTGTCATATTAATTAATAAGAGTGTGCAAGAAAATTAGATAGCAATGGTGTGTCCAGTATGTTTTCTTGTGGCTTGGTAAATATTTGGGTTTATCAAAGAAGAAATCATACATTGAGGGCTCAAACATGGCTGACTAGGGAAATAATTTTGCAGAAAAAATGGCTAAGGCTCAATATCAAATCAAAGATGGCCTAAAATCCTTTCTCAAGTATGTGAACATGTATGTGTCGTATG
Source organism: Ilex aquifolium (assembly GCA_951799425.1). Taxonomy (NCBI): domain Eukaryota; kingdom Viridiplantae; phylum Streptophyta; class Magnoliopsida; order Aquifoliales; family Aquifoliaceae; genus Ilex; species Ilex aquifolium. Next base: position 27,409,626 of record OX637395.1, read on the forward strand.
AACAGATTTCTTGGGGATATGTCAACAGATTACCTTAGTTGCGTCAATCAAAGCAAATTTAATGAGATTATTCAAAAATAGAGAATGAAAAACCTTACTTGAATAAATGTTAATTATCTCTCAAAAGTATGATAAGGCTCAAAACTTACCATGGTATTCTTTATCATCTCCACTGGTAATGTCAGGTTTTTCATGGAATGTCGGTTATATACCGATTCTATTTTTGAGTCTGGTCATTCTTTACCTTAAGAATAACAAATAGCAATATACATTTGACATTTAAGCATAGAGAAAATACCATTTTTCAAGGAAGTGGTTTTTTTTTTTTTTTTTTTTTTTTTTTTTTTTTTTTAGAAAACAAGAAAAATAAAATTCAAAATTATAAACATACTCATTTATCTATGAAAATTGAAAGAAGACTAGATGCACCAATTAAACTTGAAAAACTATGGCGTCTCAGGATAAGTCCCTACCCACACTACAGGTTGGCATTTTAGGACATTCCTTACTCCGCCCACATACTCATTTATCTATGAGAATTGAAACAAGATAAAATGCACAAATTGAACTTGGAAATTTATGGCGTCTCAGGATCAAATCCCTACCTACACTGTTAGTTGGTAGTTCGGGACGTTCCTTACTCGGCCCATATTTTTATTTCAACAACCAGACTTTGTACAAAAATATTTTACAAAAGAGTTCAGACCCTTAACCTTCATTCCAAAACACATTTTTCCACAGCTTTGTTTTTATAGTTAAAATCTAATCCGAGTCATCGCTTGGATCTATGTCATTATCAGTGACCCTTCCAACTTCTTGTCGCACATAACTTGTAAGTCCCGGACTGGCATAAGATGGTGTGTCAGGATAATCCTTACTCAGCCCATACACTATCCAGTTTAATCGATCGGTTGCACGACCCGAAATTGGTTCAGAACACTGATTATGTTTTTTCATATGAAATATCCTGCCACAATGGTAACAAGCACCCAGTCGTTTGGAACGACGATGTTTAGCAAAATTGCTTCTGCCACACAATGGTTGTTGTTGTTTCTCTCGGATCTCAATTTTTCTCATATCCCTTGCTTTTCTCATTATCACAGCATGCACATCAGATGGGAAAATGCGTAGAACTCCTAGACTAAACCAAAAAAGTTTAGGATCCATGCTTGCTAAGACTAAAGACATTCTATCTGGTTCTTTAACGTCTGCCAGTCACAAAGACAGTTGAAGCTGCATCCGATGTAATCATGAAATACAGGTACAAATACTAAAAAAAACGCGATCCAAAAAAAATAAATTTTTTTTTTTTTTTTTTTTTTTTCAGATCTAAAACTAAAATTACAAATACGAAACTAGAGAAAGTATACCAAAATACAAGCGGAAGGAAGAAGATTTAGGATGAAACAAACAAATTAACGAAGAAGGAATAAACCCAGAATACATAGGATTGAGGAGGATTATTTGGCAAATTATCAGATCTTACTGTAACAGCAATTACAACATAGTCATTGGAGGGCATAGCAAATTCACAAGGAATCTTATAAAGACAAATAGCCATGAGAATCACAAGCTGTAGATATCAAATTTCAAATATATATATAAATGAAATTACAAACAAGCAATACTTACAACACTAGCACTAGTGGGCTAGTGGAGATAAGGTTGTAAGGTACAGATCTGTTCATCTGCCGAAACCTACAAACAAAATACAACAATTACTCAACTCAAGGAATATCTGGGTTTCTCTGGAAACTCCTCATCCTAAGTGTGAGAACACAAAGAGCACCCAGGTACACATACAAACATATAAGACAAATTATTAAACAAAAGACTGGATCGTCGGCGTATATGGTCATGGATTTACAGGGGGTGAATTGTTTTTACAGAGAACAGAAAGAACGACGACGAAGAAGAAGAGAAGAAAAAGAAAGAGAAGAAGATAAGGGAAAGAGAAAAGGGGGGAACCAACACCGGTGATGGTGGAAGAAAAAGAAAAAGGTGGAAGGCCTAATAAAGGCATTCCTCAGATTTTTTTTTTTTTTTTAATATAAGAAAGTGTCGGCAGGAGCTGGCAGGCAGAAGAAAAGAAAAAAAAGAAGAAGAAAGGCAGTGGGAGGCCCCCCCTTTTTTTTTTTCTAACTTTACTTTCGGCAGTGTCGGCAGGCGCAATAATCGCAGCAGGCGCAATAATGGTGCATAGTAATAAAAATGAGTAGGGTAAGAGAACACCTCGCACTTGAGCTTTGACTCATGCACCAATATCTGAAACTAGGAACAACAAAATTATACAACAAAAGAAAGTGATATGCAAAAGAGTTTGTACAGAACATAAAAAAATAAAATAAAATAAAATTTACAGACTCGGACCTTCAGCTCTCATTCCCAACCTCAGTACACTTTTCCACAGAGGTCAATCCGATTCCCCCTCCGTATCTGTGTAAAATGGACAACTAGTAACTCTCCCAACTTCCTCTCTCACAAATCGGTTAAGCACAGTACCGGAATAGCATGGCGTATCAGGGTAATCCTTACTCAGCCCATGTTTTATCCAGTTTAATCGATCGGTTGCGCGACCGGAAATTGGTTCAGAACATTTGTTGTATCTTTTCTCATGAAAGTATCTGCCACACTGTTTACAGGCACCAAGTCGTGTAGCACGACGACGTTTAGAATAACTGCTTCGGCCACAGAGGGGTTTCGCTTGTTTTTCTTTGATTTCAGCCTTCCTTACTAATCTTGCTTTTCTCATGATCATGGTATGTACATCAGATGGAAAAGTACGTAGGACTCCTAGACTAAACCAAAAAAGATTTACATCCATGATTGATACTCTATGACCCATTATCTGGTTTTTTTACGTCTTCCAGTCACAAAGACGATCAAAACTGACCCACAGATATTATCATTAATACAAGGTACATAATATGAACAGATACAACAATAAAAACAAAAAAAATTTACAGAAAATTTTACGGGTTCAACCTGCGCAGATCAACTACTGTAAACTGCAGATCAACTATTGTAAACTGCAGATCAACTATTGTAAACTGTAGATCTCACCCCCCAACCTAGACTGAACATTGTCCCCAATGTTTCGAGTTTTTCGGTTTGTAGAGCTTGAATACGCAGTTAACTGTGGAGATCTGTTCAATCGCTGATGACCTATACCAAAAAAAAACAGAGATTAAGCATCTTTGGGGTGGTCTGGGTTTTCATTGGGACAAAAACCCTTGATCATCAGTGCGGCCCGAAGAAGAACAGCCATAAGTAAATAATACAAACAAATGTAGATCATGAGAAGGAGGATAGGGTCATCGAAAAATGCAGACATGGTACTGTTATGGGTTGGATCGTGGTACAGAAGACCAGATGCAGTGGAGAAGAAGAAGAAAAGAGAAGAAGCAGAAGAAGAAAAAGAAAAGAAAAGAGTAAAGGTGTGGTGAGGAAAAGAAAAAAAAAAAAAAAAAAAAAAAAGCGATGGGAGCCTTATAAAGGCAGTCCATCGTGTCGGGTGTCTGACTGACCCGACCCTTTTTTGTGTCGGCAAGCGTAATCTCCGGAGTGATATCCGGAGATACTTTCTGGATCCATTAAAAAAATGGTCTCCACATTTTGGACAAAATTCTCCACAAAGGGTTTTAATCTCTGACCATTGACGGTAAAAATGTTACCGTTTGATGGGTTCTCCACTTCCACTGCCCCATGTTCAAATACCTTTTTAACAATGTATGGTCCAGTCCATCTTGATTTCAACTTACCAGGAAATAGGCGAAGTCTCGAATTGAAAAGTAGAACCTTTTGATCAGGTTCAAAAGATTTTCGCACTATGTTCTTGTCATGAAAAATTTTCATCCTGGTTTTTGCAATCTTAGCATTTTCATATGCTTCATTTCTCAATTCCTCCAATTCATTAATCTGAAGCTTCCGTGACAGTCCAGCCTTGTCTAAGTCAAAATTCATTGCTTTAATAGCCCAGTATGCCCTATGTTCCAATTCCACAGGCAAGTGACATGGCTTTCCATAGACTAATCGATAGGGAGACATGCCCAAAATTGTTTTAAAAGCAGTTCGGTATGCCCAGAGCGCATCAGTTAGTCTTAATGACCAATCTTTGCGATCTGGGTTCACCGTTTTTTCCAAAATTAATTTGATCTCCCGATTAGCTAACTCAGCTTGTCCACTGGTCTGTGGATGATAAGGGGTTGCAATTTTGTGAAAAATCAAGTATTTTTTCATTAAATTCCAGAAGGGACGATTGCAAAAATGAGAACCCCCATCACTTATAATGGATTTTGGAATTCCAAACCGAGATAAAATATTTTCTTTTAAAAACTTGATCACTGTTTGATGATCATTATTTCGGCATGGAATTGCTTCAACCCATTTGGATACATAGTCTACGGCTACTAAAATGTATAGATAGCCAAAGGAGGGGGGAAATGGTCCCATAAAATCGATACCCCAACAGTCAAAAATTTCGATCACCAAAATTGGGTTTAAGGGCATCATGTTTCTTTTTGAAATGTTTCCCAACCTTTGACATCTATCGCAAGTTACGCAAAAAGCATGGACATCGTGGAAAAGTGTGGGCCAGTAAAATCCACACTGCAAGATTTTTGCAGCGGTTTTTCGAGATGAAAAATGACCACCGCATGCTTCTGAATGACAAAATGTAATTACCTGTCTACTTTCCTGAGCGGGGATGCAACGTCTTATGATCTGATCCTTACAGTACTTGAATACGTAGGGATCTTCCCAAAAGAAATTGCGGACCTCCCTCAGAAACTTCTTTTTGTCCATGGGAGTGAAAAATGGAGGAAGTGTTCCGGTAGCAAGGAAATTAGCAATATCAGCGTACCATGGGGTTTCATCAATCCTGAATAGTTGTTCATCGGGGAATTTTTCATTGATTGGCAGTCCATCCTCATGAAATTCATAAGTTAATCTTGACAGATGATCTGCCACCACATTTTCCACACCCTTTTTGTCCTTAATGACTAAATCAAATTCTTGGAGCAAAAGGATCCATCTCAAGAGCCTTGGTTTGGCATCTTTTTTTGTAAGCAAAAATTTCAGTGCTGCATGGTCAGTAAATACAGTAATAGAAGAACCAACCAGATAAGATCGAAATTTTTCCAATGCAAATACTACAGCAAGTAATTCCTTTTCAGTTGTTGAGTAATTCATTTGGGCATCATTTAAAGTTTTACTTGCATAGTAAATCACATGTGGCTTCTTATCTTTTCTTTGTCCCAAAACAGCACCTACAGCATAGTCACTAGCATCACACATCAATTCAAAGGGTAGAGTCCAGTCAGGAGGTTGCATTATTGGGGCAGAAATTAACATGCCTTTGAGTTTGTCAAAGGATTTTTGGCACGCTTCATTCCAGTCAAAAATGACATCCTGACTCAAAAGATGACACATAGGTTTTGCTATGGTGCTGAAGTCTTTTATGAACCTTCTGTAGAATCCTGCATGACCTAAGAATGATCGAACATCCTTTACAACCCTAGGAGCAGGAAGATTCCTTATCAAATCAATTTTTGCTTTATCAACTTTCATGCCTTCAGACGACACAATGTGACCCAAGACAATGCCTTGATTCACCATGAAATGACATTTCTCCCAGTTAAGCACCAGATTCGCCTCTTTGCATCTCATCAAAACTTTTTCTAGGTTAGCTAGACACAAATCAAATGAGTCACCATATACCGAGAAATCATCCATGAAAATTTCCAAAAAATTTTTGACCATGTCACTGAACAAGCTCAGCATACATCTTTGAAATGTTGCAGGAGCGTTACAAAGTCCGAATGGCATCCTTTTGAATGCAAAGGTGCCAAATGGACATGTGAATGTGGTCTTTTCTTGGTCATTCAGAGCTATCTCAATTTGATTGTATCCGGAATACCCATCCAGGAAACAGTAAAATTCATGGCCTGCTATTCTCTCGAGGACTTGGTCAAGGAAGGGAAGAGGAAAATGGTCTTTTCTAGTCACCAGATTGAGTTTTCGATAGTCAATGCACATTCGCCATCCTGTGACGACTCGTGTTGGCACGAGTTCATTTGCATCATTTTTGACTACTGTGACTCCAGATTTCTTTGGTACAACTTGGGTTGGACTAACCCATTTGCTATCGGAGATAGGAAAAATTATCCCTGCATCCAGGAGTTTGAGCACTTCCAGTCTCACAACCTCTTTCATGTGAGGATTCAATCGTCGCTGCATTTGACGAGAGGGTTTTGAGTCCTCTTCAAGGTATATGGCATGATTACAAATTAACGGGCTTATACCTTTCAAATCAGCGATGGTCCACCCAATGGTGCTTTTGTGACTTTTAAGAACTTCAATTAATTGAGCTTCTTGCAAGTCTGTGATTTTTGAAGAAATTACCACTGGGTAAGATTTATCCTCACCTAAAAATGCATACTTGAGATCAGATGGGAGCGGTTTCAGTTCAGGCTTTGGTGGCCTGTCACTTGAAGATAGTGGTTTTGTACCACTTGATGAAATTTCTTCAAATTTAGGAGCCCATGTCCCCACATTGAAGGTAGGACACTCAATGGAGTTTTGTTCCAGAGAGTCAGATGAGTCAGATTTTGACAAAGTTGATTCACTAAGATCCTCACAGAATGAGTCATTCAGATGTGCTTGTATTAATGACTCAATGAAATTTATTTCTCCTACCTCCTCGTACTCTCTTGGGTGTTTTGCAATGTCAAAGACGTTCATTTCGAGAGTCATATCCCCAAAAGTCAATTTCATAATACCATTCCTGCAATTGATTAGTGCATTGGAGGTTGCTAGAAAAGGTCGACCAAGAATGACAGGAATTGGAGTTTCTGAATGAACTTCTGGATGAGTATCTAGAACAATGAAGTCTACAGGGAAGACAAAATTATCCACTTGAACAAGTACATCTTCAACAATACCCCTAGGAATTTTTACAGATCTATCTGCCAATTGGAGTGTGGTGCAAGTGGGTTTCAGTTCACCTAAACCCAACTGCTGGTAGACAGAGAAAGGAAGCAAGTTGACACTAGCTCCAAGGTCTAACAATGCTTGCTCAATTTTGAAATTTCCAATGACACATGACACAGTGGGGCATCCTGGATCTTCGCACTTTGAAGGAATTTTTTGTTGAAGTAGGGCACTGGCTTGTTCTGTGAAGAAGGCTCTTTTTTGAACATTTTGGCTTCTTTTGACTGTGCACAAGTCTTTTAGAAACTTGGCATAAGCTGGAACCTGTTGGATTGCATCCAGAAGTGGGATGTTGATTTTTACTTGCTTGAAAAGCTCGTAAATTTCAGACTGATTGTTTGCTTTCTGTATGCTCTTGAGTCTATGAGGGAAAGGAGCAGGAATAGAACACGAGGGTTCTTCTTCCCTTGATGGCTCTGGTTCTTGTTCAATCATGGGATCACAGTCATTTTTTTTTTTCAAGTTCTGGCTCACTTAATGGGTTGGCTGGAATTGAGACTGGTTTTGGGTCTGGAATCAGCATGTTTCTGATGGACTTGTCAATCTTTTTGCCACTTCTCAATGTGGTGACAGTTTTGGCTTGGTCTTGTGGAGTTTCCATAGTTGATGGATTTCCCACCTGAAATTGGCCTTGTGGAGGCTTTGGTTGGGCAGGAAATTTTCCCTTCTCATGTGTGCTCATGGACTGGGTCAGCTTTTGAATGTGGCCTTTGAGATCCTCAAAAGATTGTGTGGTCTGGGCCTTGAAATCAATAAAAGCCTGAGTAGAACTATTGTTATAGCTCATTTGGGTTTGCATGAATTGATTCAATGTATCTTCAAGGTTCCTTTTGTGTGGTGGTTGATATGGAGGATATTGTGGAGGTCCTTGAGGTGGTTGTGGTGGCCCTTGTGGATGAGGATATTGTGGAGGTCCTTGAGGTGGTTGTTGTGGACTTTGTTGCTGATTCATGGGGGTTGGTTGTGTGTTTCTCCAACTGAAATTTGGGTGGTTCCGCCACCCTGGATTGTATGTTTCAGAGTATGGGTTGGAGTAAGGCTTGTTGAAATTGGAAATGGCATTTGTTTGTTCCAACAAAACTTCTTTGAATGCCGGAATGGTCGGGCATTCCCCAGTAGGATGCCCTGTTAGTGCACAAATCCCACACACTTGTTCTGTGGGAGGGACAACATCAACTTGATGGACCTTTTTCATCTCTAAAGCTTCAAGCTTTCGAGACAAAGTGGACATTTTTGCTCTAAGATCATCATCTTCTCTCAAGACATACTTACCCCCTTGGAAAGTAGGTGGTTTGGCTTCTACAGTGGTAGGAGATGCTGAGTCCCACATTTGAGAACTGTCAGATATGGTATCAAAAAAATTGAATGCCTCCTCCGGACTTTTTCCCATGAACTCTCCTTGAGCCATCATTTCGACAAACTGTCGTAACCTAGTGGGCAAGGAGTCATAGAAAAATCCTACCAAAGTCCAATTTTCAAAAGCATGGTGTGGACAAGATTGGAGAAGATCTTTGAATCTCTCCCAGCTTTGATAAAAAGTTTCCCCTTCTTTGATCGAAAAATTCATGATTTGTCTTTTGAGTGTATTAGTGCGGTGCAGAGGAAAGAATTTTCTGAAAAATTCATTCTGTAGAGCCTGCCAATTAGGGATTGAAAGAGATTTTAAAGAATGTAACCATTGTTTGGCTTTATCCCTCAAAGAGAAAGAAAACAATTTCATTTTTGTCAATTCAGAATTGTCTTGAAATGTTCCACACACTTCTTCGAAGTCTTTGATATGCAGATACGGATTTTCTGCATCCGATCCATGAAACACGGGCAATAACTGCACTGTCCCCGGCTTTACAGTAAAGAGGGGAGCATTTTCAGGAAAAATAAAACAAGAGGGGACACTATTCCTTGTGAGATGTAAGTAATCTCGCAATGTTCGAATGTTGGGTACTTCCCCCTCTCTCACATGATCTTCACCCTGCCTGTCAATATTTGCCATATTGAAGTTACAAGAATCGGCTTCTGATTTGGGTGAAAGTGGTTCAAGTTGATTTACAGACCCAGAAGATTCAGCAGGCAAATTTTGAAAGAGGCGATTGGTGTCAGTCATAAAACAAAATTATTCACAATAAGGCAAAAATATAAACAAAAAGAGAGGTTTTTTTTTTTTTTTTTTTTTCACTTTTTTCTAAAAAAAACACCTTTTATGATTCCCCGGCAACGGCGCCAAAAACTTGACTTGATCCGAAATGTGTACACCCAAGTGCAGGCGGTCAAGTTGTAGTAATAATCTGGTTTGAGTCCAGAGTCGAATCCTCAGGGAACTATGGTTGGTGTTCTTTGAAGTAAATAGTGAGAAAGACTTGTAATTGGAAATATTATGATTTTGAAGTTGTGGGAAGTTTTGGATAGAATGTAAGATTCTTTCCAATGGGTATTTTGCTAGACAAAATATAAGATGATTAAATGTAACAAACACTCTTTGGTTCGGGAATCAGAATATGTAGTTGATTATCCGGTGCATTATGTTTATGCTTTATAACTCAATTAACTCCCGTGTCAACGGCAAATTAATCGGAAGATAGGAATGAAGTGCAATAATGGTGGACATTGAAAGTTTGTCATGAAGAGTTAGTTAGGGTACTTGCCTTGAATCAATGGATCTTTCCATGTAGGAGTCATCCATTTATCATAGAAAGATCCGTTGATTATACAAAGTACCTTTACTTTGCTAGGTGCATTCAATCACCCAAAAATCAAGTGGAGTATAGAACATTTAAGCATAAAGGTGATACACAAACATAATGTCCGGATTAATCTTTTACATATCTATCATCCCTTCCCAAAGAGTGAATGAGGACTACTCACCCTTCATAGCTATGGTAAAGCTAGAATGATGAATGGTACTCATCCCCAAAAGGTGTTACAAAGTAAAATGCTCAAGCACTAAAAGTGAAATGCTTTAAAGTAAAATAGCTAAACAAGGAGCCGATCTTCGACAAAGAATGAGTGAATCACGTTCCACCCTTCACGGCTTTGGTAAAGCTCTAGAAAAGTGGAAGAGTTTCACTCCTCTAAGGGGAAGAAGGAAGCTCCAACAATGGAAGTAAAAGAAAACAATACTTAAATTAAAAGAAAGCAATAAATACTTGGTGTTTAATCCACAACCAAGAGATGATAATACATAAAAGAAAACAACAACTTCTTGGTGTTTAATTCACAACCAAGATCTAATAAAAAGAAAACAACAACTTCTTGGTGTTTAATCCACAACCAAGATATAATAAAAACATAAAAGAAAACAATAACTTCTTGGTGTTTAATTCACAACCAAGATCTAAAACATAAAAGAAAACAATAACTTCTTGGTGTTTAATTCACAACCAAGATCTAATAAAAAGAAAACAATAACTCAAGAAAGTAAATAAAGCAATAATACTTGAAAGATGATTCAAGAAAAAGATTCAAGACCTTTGGAGTGTTTTCCACTAGGAAGAAATGTTCTTTACAAGAAAAATGAAACAAGAGAAGGATGCCCATTACAAGCCCCCAAGGGGGGTATTTATAGGCATCCAAATTACAAATATCCTAAAAGATATTTATCCTAAAATATATTTAATTACAAATATCCTAAAAGATATTTATCCTAAAATATATTTAATTACAAATATCCTAAAAGATATTTATCCTAAAAGATATTTAATTACAAATATCCTAAAAGATATTTATCCTAAAAGATATTTAATTACAAATATCCTAAAAGATATTTATCCTAAAAGATATTTAATTACAAATATCAAGAAGATCTTGATTTACACTTTGATCTCCCTTTGTTTTGAGCTTTAATAATTTACACCCTATGCTTTGATAAGTTGCTCTCCATGCTTTGATAATTGGCTCCCGTCGTTTTGACGCATAAAAACCTGAAAAGAACAACATTCAATGCATTATCCTTAATTCACACATTAACCCTAATTAGATTTATTTTGACTAGTTTAACTTTATTTAATTACACAATTGACCTTTTAATTTAATTACATTTTGCATTAATTAGGGTTAATCAGACTACGGTGGTGATGGGTATGGGTGGTGGTGGGCGATGGTGATGGTGGTTGGCAATGATGGGGTGGTGATGGTGGTTGGCAATGATGGGGTGATGACGGTGGTGATGGTGGTTGGCAATGATGGGGTGATGACGGTGGTGGTGGTGGTTACAGTAGTGGGTTATGGTGTTGGGCGGTGACGATGATGATGGTGGGTGTGAGTGGTGTTGGGCGATGGTGGGGATGGGTGATGGTGATGACGGTGGTTATGGTAGGTGTGGTGGGGTGGGTGACAGTGGGTGACGGCGATAATGAGTGGTTGTGGTAGGTGTGGTGGGGGTGGGTGACGACGGTTGGTAGTGGGTGATGGGGGTGGTGGACAACAATGGTGGCGGTGGGCGACGGTGATGGAGAATCAGGGTGGTAGTGGTAATAAATATAAGAATGAGTTGATGATGATGGTGGTGGGTGGTGGCGGTGGGCGACGGTGGTGGAGAATCAGGGTGGTAGTGGTAATAAATATAAGAATGAGATGATGATGATGGTGGTGGGTGGTGGCGGTGGGCGGTAGTGGTCGCAATCGATGGTAGGTGACGACGGCGATGGTAGTGATTGTGGCTAAGTTGGTGGTGGTAGTGGTGGTGGCGGTGGTAGTGATGGTCTTGCAACAACAGTGGTGGTGGGTGGTGGCGGTGGTAATGGGGATAGTGGTGAGTGGTGGCGGTGGTAGTGGGGATTATGGTGGGGCGATGGTGGTGGTGGTGGTGGTGGTGAAGTGGTGGCGGTGGTGGTGAAGTGGTGGCGACGGTGGTGGTGGTGGTGAAGTGTTTTGTAGAGAAATGATTTTAAAGAAATAGAAGTTTTTTTTTTATTTTACTTACTTATGTAAGTGGTTAAACTACTTTTAACTTATTTTGAAGTAATTAAAATAAGATATTCTAAATACTACTTTTTTTCTTAGGAGTACTTTTGAAAAATCACCCCAAACACACTATACCTTAATTGGGGGTCTATATTCTCTATTAAATTTTGGGTAGTTATTATTAGATGTTAGATTAATTTTAAAATAAAATTTAAAATGATCTCAACTACGAAAAATAAAAATTATTTTTGATATTGTATTTTTTTATTATTTTTTTTCTGTCATCCAACAACCAACTAGAAAAGGAGATCTTGGCTTTCGGTCTAAGATCAAAAAAAGGGATCGATATGTCAAAGATTCACCGCACGTCTCAAAAATATGGTTAATGGCTGTCAAGCCGTCACGCATGGATAGAATTCAATGATATGGCCATGAACTTTTTCTATGATTAATCATGCTATTCTCTAGATCAGTATCCGAGCTTTACACCTTCACTGGTCTTTTAAAAAAGATATAATTGCTTAGGTTAAGTCCTTGTCATAACTCGGCCAACTCCAACCACTTTTATTCATTGAGATGCTCCTAGAATTTTATTTAGTAAGTTTTATTAATTTTAATTTTTTAGTTGTATTGAATTTATTAAAATTGACTTTGAACATTTAGTTGAGTGGTAAAATTCAAAAATTAATTCTTACTTTCTATAGTACAAACCAATTTGTAACAATAGCAAGATCTATTATTCTCTAATTTGTGACATAATGCAATAACTATGAATACAACATCATCAAAAGCATTAGTTTCACACAACAAAAAGTTAATTATGAGTTAGTACATTGCTCATAGTATGATTCACAACAAAGTGGATCCATTGTCCTCCGCACTTTACACTCTGAAAGATTTAAGAATTCTCACTTATACTTACGAAGATTAAATATTTTACATTGCACACTCAATGTGGTATAGTGTTGTAATATGGTCATTTCGTTAACTTCCGTTGAGCATTTCGTCAAAAATTGTTCCACTGACACTGACGGAATAAACAACAAAAAAGTCACATTATAATGTTTTTAATATATTAAAAATACAATATAAAAATTTAATATTTGATGATACAAAATGGATTGTTTTTACCTTCAATTTCAGTCATACATTAATGAACCAAGACTAGAGATTGAACTTGAACGGTCCAAGTGCATCTGATATGGATCCAACCTAAGAATTTATCCTGTTGGGCATCTTATGCAAGCAAACTAGGCTTCGATATTCCTCCTCAATTTTTCATTTTCAAAGACTATTTGGCACTTAGTAATGTTATTTGGACCGAAAAATTTAACATAATTTATTGACTTAATGATGTGTTTTTATTGAAATTGTTGGATCAATACTAAGTTCTAATTTTTTATGGGACCCACGGTCAATTCAAATGTGATAGTGAATTAAGTCAATAAATTAAGTCTCAATAGCATTGTTCTTTGGCACTACACCAGAAACCTATGGCTTCTTTCTTCTTTTTTTTTTTTAATTCATTTGAGGAGGAAAACTTAAACCCTTAATCTCAAGAAAGCAAAAATTTCACAAAGTAATGAGTACCATTGGACCAAAAGTTAGTTAGTACTTTGACTTCTGGACTAGCCTTTGACTGTCAAAAAGATGGAATTACATGTATCTTATATGCTTCAAATTCTATTTAGATTACACATGACTCTCTGAAAAAGTAATTAATTTGTCAAAGATAGATCAAGAATAAGGAAGTGCATAACAAGGATATAGGTGTCTCCTCAATTCAAGTTATATCCATATTATCAATAAATCAAGCTTATATTGGCTAAGGCTTATCGGCATAAACGAATTAATTTAGAATGACAGCTTGAAATTTGAGAAGCCTCATAGTCCTATGTAAAAGGCACCAAAAAGAATATAACAGGATAAGATTTTTTTGTAAGTTTTTCAATATTAATTTCTAGTTGCTATTCTTTACTTAATAAACTTCGTTATATTTTGAGGACGTCTTTGATTGTAAGATGGTAGCAATTAGAGCATCTTCAACAGTGCTATTTATTTTACAAAACATCTTTTCTATAATAGAAAACATCTTTAGTTAAAAGTTACAATAGAGAGTGAATTTTACACACCATTCTAATAACATATCTATTTTTATATTTTATGTTTTGTCATTTTTGACAATAAATTTGAATTGCCTAATATTTTTCCTCCATTATTTTAAATAAAATAAGTTTATCCTAAATGTCTTGGATAAAAAGATAAATATATCATTTTTATATTCCAGAAAAATAGAGTAGAGAATTTAAATAAAAAGTCCATTGAAGAAGAAATTTTAAGGATTGATTCTCTATAATAGAGAATTAAGTGGGAATTAAGGTCCTATTGAAAATGCTCTTAACAAACTTGTTTGCGAGAGCAAAGTATTTGCAAATATGAATGAAAGTATTTCCTTTTTTCGATTTTTCTACCATTTGTACTCAACATACAAAAAAATCTCAGGGATTGTGTGTTCTTTTTCGTATTTGGTAGGCGAGAAAATATAGCGTTAGCAATTCTTTTTTATCATTCTTGACAGATTAGTCAAGACAAAAAATCACTATCCAATCTTTATAGGCTATTTGTTTATACTAAAACATCCCTTTTTGTGATTTTATGCATGCCTCGAGTATGTATAAATATATTTATTCAAGGTTGATGACAAAACAGCATTAAGTAAGCATAGTTTTCGGGTGACCCCACGCAGATTATATCCATGATCACCTTAATGATGACGAGAGAGAGAAAGAGAGAGAGAGGACTGGATGAGAAATCTCTTTAGGTGACTAGATTTCCAATCAGAGAAGCACCCACTAGGACTTCAAAAATGACTCACCATTATGGATAAACTTTGGCCAATTCCAATTACTGTGTGTAATAAGTGAGCAAGGTATCACGTTTTGTAGACCCCACGAAGATTTTAAGCATGGGTTCATCTCAAAAGTTATGAAAAACTGTGATGATCTTGTAGACCGACTAGTCAATGTCACTTCGAGGATCCCTCGTGTTAGACATATATTTTGTGTATTTCGTGCATAAGAAAATGACAAACATATGTACTGTTGTCCATTACTTCAACTGAAAGACAGAAAGCGAGCTTGTCAAAGAGACTTAGGAAGTCGATTAGGGATGAAAGTCTACTTTAGTGATCCGATTGTGCGGAGTAGAAGTTGTTGATCCTGAAAATAACTCCCAGAGGTATTTGATGAGATGGCACTCACCGGTGGATTTCTAAACAAAAGTTGACGCACGAAGAATGGCTCCGCGGTCGATCCTTCAGTAATTAATTTAGTAAAAGAAATTGGATTGTAGAAGTGTATTCTGGGAGGAATTACTTATCTGATGAGAAGCTATCTCCTTGTTTTTATAGTCAAGTTTCTTTTACCGTTGGAACTCTTGTGGCTACTTTTCGAATTGGGTGGCAGGGAAGGTAGAACCTCTTCCTCAAATATCTTACTGGTTTGAGCTATCCTCATAGGATTTGGGCGAACAATACTGACGAGCAGTTTGGCTGCTCCACTCCAGATCCTACTCACATGCACAACATAATACCAAAAATGATATAAAAACCAACTCCAACTGCCACGACTCTCCGTAATCTATTACGAATACAAGAGAAACTATTTGTTTATGAGCATCAATTCCTTTAACAATTAGAAGCTTATGCTTATACTTTTCATTTACAGAGGTGGTATCAATACTAATAACAGACCAACAATGAACAAATCCATCAATAGAAGCTTTGAAATCCCAGAATACTTTACTAAATATTACTATGTTGTCAACGCGATCATTGTATTGCCACCTTACACTTGTTCCCGGGTTGTACTTCACAAGAACACTCATAAATTTGGACAAGATATTGTAAGAAAAATCAAAGTCACCAAAAACCTTTGTTATGGCCTCATTGTTTACATTCCACTCCTTCTTGTACGTTAATAAATAAAGAAATTCTTTTTTCTCCATTTCTATGATAACAAAAAGAGTTATTTCTAGTGTAACACGAACAATACTCTCAATCTATTGAAATATAAATTTTGCATTAAGCTGACAGTGGTCCTGATTCATCTTTGGGTGAAAACAAGTGTGAGGTCATTCATACTTCGTGATCTCAAACATTTTGTGTTTGGCTCTTAGGGTCTGTTTGGTAGGAGAGATGGAAAATTGGAAGAATGGAAAAATGGATAGAAAAGATTTTTCATCCCTAGAGGGAAGGAATATATTTTCCCTCATTTATATTTGGTATGATAGATGGAAAATTGAAGGGATACATTTTCCTTTGTTTGGTATTGGATTGAAAATTGGATGGAAAGGAAAAATATGTATAACAAATTTACCATTATACCCTCACATCGAAGAGGTGAATTTTTCTATAGTTAACCAATTTATTCATTTTGAAAATGTTAAAATCCCCTCATACTGTTATACCGAAAAAATAATACGACTAGTATATGCCCACCAACACTACCATATAGAAGAATATTGCAATTCATTGACATAACATAGAAGAATATTGCAATATCAACTTCTCAGCAATAACATTTCCTTCCTTAATTGCCTTGCGACATTATTGATTCCGTTGTTCAGGATTTCGATATGCCTCTCAAGTACATCCATAAAGTCAGCCTTTCGTTTAGAGCTTTTGGATGAGGTAGCAGTTTTTGAGATAACTTGAAAAGGTGGAGAAATGTGAAAAGTTGAGTCAAAGTTGAAACTACCTTCAGTGACCCCATCATTAAGATCAAAGGGGATACCACTTCCTTCCCTTTCCCATTGACGAACTTCTTCTTTTGCACTCATATCACCTTCACCAGTAGCCCTATCCTTTGCAAAGAGATCATACAACTTGTCATAATGGCAAATCTTAGTATGCTTCCATTTTGAAGCAGCTGGTTTTACCTATGACATGAACCAAGTGCAAACCTACGAGTTACCCACACATGTACTTACATAAAGAGAGAAATTGCATGATGCATTAAATTTATTTCGATATACCTGTATGATCTCCTTCGAAACTTTATTCTCGGCTGCCTAAAGTTGTGTTTCCGGATTCCATGCGAACCCACTCATTGTCAAGCCATTGAATATTTCATGACATGCAAAAAAATTACTTTTTAGAGTTTTCACCCGATTTTTCACATGGTCCTTCTCAAACAAAAATTTGAGTTTTTCAATAAGTGTTTTAAGAACATTATTAAAAGCAGTGGTTGACCAAGTGCCATTGGGCCTATTTCCTTTCAACTGCTCCTCCAATAATGCATCAATCAAAACTCTATCTCAATATTCATTCCACGTCACATTATCCTTCTTACTATCCTCAATATTGTCGTTTTTCTTTGATTTTTTTCCCATCAGTCAAACTGCAAGTTACAGCAAGATATGCTCGATAAAAATAATTGCTCATCACAAAATCCACTACTAACCAATTTTACATTGAATCAAATCACAAATATAATGCAAATAATAATAATCAATGTTTGAATGAAGGACAACATAATAATAACATATTTCATACAATATATTTCTCAAAACATGACTAAAAGTTTGACAACATAGTAATAAGTGCAGTAATATCACCCCATCAATACTAAGTAGATAACATTAAAACTGCTAGATGAATAGAGAGAAACAAAATAAGAGCATCATGGCCTATTAAAGACGTAGTCCCCCCACATGATAGCTGTTATGGAGTCCCTAATAATCGCGTCTTGCCTAGTATCATGATCACCATTACTTGTGGAAGAACCCTCCTCAATGTGAACCTCAGCATGCCTAAGCTCTCGATCAACTTTCGCAATTAATCTTTCATCCGGATCAACTCCCATTAGATAATTATGTAGGATACAACAAGCTAGAATAATTTCAGTAACCGTATTAACAGGATAATGGGCTTCTGCACCATTCCCAATAATAGGAAATCATTTTTTTAGCACTTCAAATGATCTCTCAATTACATTCCGTAGTGAAGAATGTCGATGGTTAAATAATTCTTGGGGATTTTTTGAAGCACGTGTAGAGTATTCTTTCACATGGTAGCGCACACCTCTATACAATGCAATTAGTCCATTTCTTAGTCCACTTCTAGATAATATTTTCCTAGAAAATAAAAATTACCAAGTTTTTTAACACAGCTCAGATCTTGAAAGATAGTATAACAGTAATCTAAAATTACCTCGAGGAATTATAAGTTTATCTTCTCTAGTTAAAGCATTGTTTAATATTCTTGAGTCAGATGTGATCCCTTCCCATCCTAGCAAAATATATGTGAATATCATATCAAAAGCACATGTTGCCAATACATTTTGTATCGGATAATTTTTTCTCCCTTGATATCTTGGTGCATCAACTTCAGACACTTTCACATGTATGTGTGTCCCATCAATTGCACCTACACAGTCCTAGAATATATACACTTTTTAGAGGTTAATTTGTAAATAATAGTATTTTTTCTATAAAAAGGTGCAAAATTATATTTACCTTAAATTATGGATAGTATCTATTATTGTGAAGTATTTGCGAAGGGACCTCTGAACCAGTGGGTTGCTGTAGAAATTGATCTTCCAAACTAATGATAGCTCTTAAAACATCATGGAAATGATGACTTATAGTTTCGCCAGATCGACAAAAAAAGAACTGCATGTCATGGTTGGTGACCTTATGTGCAAGTAAATAAAGAAATTTGGCCAATTGTTCCTCAACAAGAGCATTCTTGTTGCCATGAAAACGACATGTGCCTCGTATTATCTCACACAACCTAGCAAAAGCATGCGGGCTCATGCATGTGATGTCACGACATTTTTCATTACTAGTGAGTTGTGCCATGAGTTCTTGTTTTACCTTATCTCTTTTTGCACTATTTTGGGTGATTGACCTATCCACACATTGTGAATAGTATGTCATCTCAACTAAGCAAAATATATTGACCACATAGCAAACAACTTGAATCGCAGCCGTATGTCCTCGTTGTTCCCAAATATTTAAAATTTGTGCAAGATGATCCCCATAATTACCTTCCCCATTATCTTTTGAAGTCACTTCCCAACTTTCTTCATTGTTCCATTCCGAACTTTCTTCTCTATCTATTTACTAAATTTATATTGGGAAAAATAAATAGTTAATAGAAATACAAAATATCAAAATTATAGAAAATTATGCACTAAAAAAATCAAAGTGAATGAAGAAATTGATTAGCTTTATTTTGACCGCCAAAAGAATTCAAGTTTCACAACAAGAAAAATTGATCAATATTCAGCTAGCTAACAATCAGCTCAAAAACTCTCCCCTTTACATATTAATAGGCATGAAAAAATAGATAAGCAGGTCAACAAATAGCAACAAAACATTATGTAACTTCTATGGTCTAAATATTTAGCCTAGACATCCTATCTTTCAACCCAATCTTGTCCATTTCCCCCATATGTCATGACAAACAGTTCAAAATGTAAATTTCAGTTTCTTGTCATGTTTTCCATTCATGACAACAATGAACTTAATAGAATTGTATATAATATTGTGGGGCAGTACCCAAATTTGACCTCTTTGTGGGTGTACAGGTGTGGACTTATATGAATGTATAAAAGAAGACTTACACTAGTAAGAAATTAAAAACTACTATCCTTTGATTTGAAAAAATCTAATTTTGTAGAAGATGAACTTTCCTAGCACTTTCTTCTACATATGCCCATCAAATATGGGAGCTCCTCACACCAGGTAGTACGCCTCTCCCATATGGAAAACAAGAACTAGGTCAAAATTTGAAGAAAATTTACTTTTCATAGACTTTATCTCTAAGAACAATTTGGGATTTCATAAACGTAGCCAAAAAAGTGTATTCTCGTAGAGTCAATAACACATTTTTTTAATTCCTCTCTCTCTCTCGATCAATGTTTTCCTCCAAATTCCTTGATTGAGGTTGAAAATCAAAATTTAAAGGAAAAGAAAATGACTTTGGAGAAGCTCATGGATGGAAAGTTGTATATAGAACAACTTCATGGAAATGTGTATATACAACCATGAAAATAAAAAGAATCAAATTGACCCAAGAAATGGGAAGAAGTTGGGGAAACTTACCTATCAGGGTGAAGAAAATGTCAGGAAGAACCGAGGCTAAGATCGCAAAAGTGGTAAAGTAGTCAATTGATTAATCTGTCATCTTGCCTCCATTTTGTCAATCTATTTTCCGCCCAAAAATGGGGAGAAATATTTTGGCGGGTGCCAGGGAAAATGAATACTCCACATTTTCCATTCCCTCCCATTTTTCTTTCAAACCAAACAGTGGAAATTCTTTCCTTCCCTCCCACTTTCCTTCCTCCATTTTCCATCCTCCCTATTTTCACTGGTACCAAACAGAGTGTTAAGCATGCACATAGCCTCCACTTGCATCCACATTCTTCATACATCTTGCACCTCAAAACCCATTACTTTTTTTTTGTATCCACCACAACGTATGCATCTTTTGTGAACATAATTTCACTACCATCTCTGATTTTTTTTTATTCCTAAAGACGAGACCCTTCAAAAATTCAGGATGCATTGCATCCCATGTTTTCAATTCATGCAACTTGCAGAATCTATCGACTTCATTCTAGTTACCTGAGTCAATGTTTGTAAAGAATGGTGACACGAACTCGTGCATACGAACCTCACCATCGGGCTCACTGGAATTATCAACACCATCGTCATCATTAGAGTCATCCATCAATAATTACTCTTGCACTTCTTCTTTTTCGTAATCCTCTTCATATGCAGGATTAAAACTATATTACAATACCAATTCTGCACGAGGCCTACTGATGCCAACCTCGGGCTAACCACAATCATATCCATCCCCTTGTTGTCCATGGTAGCACTATGGTGTATCTTAGATAAGCATTCGACATAAGTGTTGGGGCCAAATTATGTTTGTGCATGACCATATCAATTGTACTCTTTCATACACTGCATTAGCACCGGGGTGCAATAGTCATCCGTCTTGCTAGAAGGTTGAATTGTTGGGGTATATGCTTCTTGTGTTAGAAGTGAAGTGCAAGGATCACCCTCGAATCAATTCAGCTAACTTCCACCAATGCCATAGAATCTAACCTCTTACTTCACATACAAATCCACACTGTTGACAACTTCATTGTCAAATACAACATCCAGCAATCCCTCTACACCGTCATTGTTAATAATTTCTAATTCCATATATTTTGTCATATCGTGTCCTAATGTAGAAGGGAATCCATAAATGAGCTTTATACTGAATTGATTGCTATGTAAGCCCCATCACATCATGTAATCTATTCACCAATGTCAAGTGACTTGTGCCATGATGTATTTGTATGGCACGTCGAGGAGGATTATCGTAGCATATACCCTCAGGGCCCGAAATAATATTGCCACTCCAATTGGGCGAGTACCTCTAGCAGGGATCCCTTCCCTCATAAGGAGGGCCCTAGAGGGAAAAAAGATAGATCCTATACTGCATGCCCCTAGCTAGAACTGATCCATATAATCCATTCTGATAGAGCCTAGTGTAAGAACCTGTACTAGAATTAGATGAGAATATATCAACTTAATATTTGTCCTAGGATGAATAAAAATATTATAGAAACCTCAAATCGTTATTGAAAGATTTATCATGAAGTTTGAGTTTTGGGCGAATTGACTTTCGGGTCAAACTTAGTTTCAAAAGTGTTTAAGTTTGAGAAGGGTGGTTAAGTAATTTTGTAAATAGTTTTAGGTCAAAATAAGGTTTCCAATGAATCTAGAAGGTTGAAAAACATTGGAAGAGGTTATATGAGATGCATTAGAAGTTTAGAAATATTCCGGAGTTAAAACTATTTTTGAGAGGATTTGGGTAGGAAGGAATTTCACACTATCTTAGTATTTTAGTCATATATTTTTAATCTGAAATCCTATTGCACTTATTTGTGGACATTAGAAACTATACTTCAAGGGCTACAAAAGTGTATTTCACGAAAATTTTCCAAATCGACTTCTAACTAGGTCAAAACTTCCTTCGAAGTTCGGGTAAAAACTAGAGTCCGTTGGAACGTAAATGGATCCGTTCGAACGTTCTGTCACGATTTTGGGTATCAGGTTTTCACTGACTACACTATTTTCTCATCCTATAATATCTAAGGATGCCTCCCTTAACCCTATTTCATCAATTCTAACCCTAGAGAACCTTAGACAGTAAAAGAAAAGAAGAAAAACACAAGATTGAAATGAGATTCTTACGTTGGAACGGATCAAACACGTTAGCTTTACACACAAAACTACATAATCGAGATAGGAGATTCTTCTTGAATTCTTTCATTGAGACTTAGGGTATGATTATGTATGTTTTCAATCTTCTTGATAATTATATGATAAATATGTTTGAGTTCTTGATTTCTTTATCATTGGAACATAGTCTTAAATAAAATGCATGTTTGGCTTCAAGGAATACTTGTTCTTGAATTTCCAAAATCTTAATTTTTCCAAAATACATGTTCTATTGTGAAATTCAAATGGATTCTTGATTTCTAAATTCCTTCTCTTGATTAAATCATGTTTTCATCTAATAGTTGTTCTTGTCCTAAGAAATTATAATTTTTGGCAAAACCCTAGAATTTTTAATATCGAAATTGTGAAGATATTCTTGATATGATCTCTTGCATATTTTAATTCATTTATTACTGTAGTATATTGAGAATTGTGCAATTGTTATACTTGAATTGTTAATGGAAATTGTGATTGGTTAAGATTGTGGTTGTTGAGAAAGTTGTGGTTTCATCTCTTGTATGGTTTGTTGTGACGGATTTGAATTGTCTTCGAGAGCTGTCGTAGAGTGTTAGAGGTTAGTCTATCCCAGTGGGGTGAGATGATTGCCTAACACTTATAGTGAATTTTTGTTTATGAGAGCAACTATTATTGTTCACATAAGTTCAAGGATGAGGGATAATATACCTTTCCTGGGAAGGATTCGTCAATATCGTGGGAGATGGTATACGACCTTCCTAAAGTAGTTTGTGATGTGCCCTGCGGGAAATGATTGAAATTGTGTGGTTGTGATGTGTAGATTCCTGAGAAGTAACCAACATACATGAGAATGGGGATGAACCAACATACATGAGAATATGGGATGATGCTACTGAGTTATTAATTGATTGCTTTAATTCAGACATATTTATTCATTTCATTGATTTATTGCATTCCATACATTTGAGATCATTACAACCGTCATTGTTTTACTTTTAAAACGGTATATATGTTATTTTTCAAAAGAAACTTGCCTTCTTTTTGTCGTTTTAAACCTTATTGGGATTTGAGAGGGATTTTCTACGGGCGTTTGCTCACTCCCTACAATACATTACAGATTTTGGTAACGAGGAGGATGTCGAGTTAGATGAGTAGGTTGATCTCGAGGCTGGAGAGGGTCAGTATGAGGATCCTGAAGTGGAGGTTTAGTGATGCTTCGTTTTAGTTCTGATTATTGTATTTGGAAAGATTTTTGTGAAATAATGTTTCAGTTAGTTTTATTATTACACTGCTAGATATTCTTTAGTTTTGAATTGTAAGTTGGAGAAGTTACAATATTTTATTGGCTTTAGAATTTATTCCTTGTCAAATGGATGAATGGATTATTACTTAATGACTATTTTTAGTTGCTCTCATGGTTGGATGGTTTGTAGATATTAATGTCTTCCAGGGTGAATTTTGGCGTTACACCTAGCTTGTTCTAAACCTAGCAAGAGTAGCTACTTGTCTTTAGTGCTTCTAGACGAAGAGCGGAAGGGAGAGCACGAGCTGCAACTGATACTGCTACTTAGCGTAATTTTCAAGCGCTTAGCTTCTGCTAGCGGTGGGGGCGGCAAGGTCATAAAGTAAGTTCAGTTAGTTGGAAGTCTAAGACAAGAAGATACAAACTAAGTGACGGGCCCCTTTAGAGTAGAGATAGGGGGCGGCTTTCTTGTGGTAGTAATTGCGAGCATCTCTCAGCTGACTGTGATAGCCCTCTCCATACCTTATTGGAACTTTGTAACTAGCGGATTGTTTCCGTCGCTAGAGCGTTTTCCCAATGCGCGGAGCTCCAATGAGGAAGGTCTTAGTGGTTTCTCATAGGGTCAATAATGTTAATCCCTCTTTTTGTGCTACTCCTACGCCTAGGGCGGGAAGAAGATAAGAAAAGGAAATGAGCGTCAACCTCATTGACTCGAGCACAGGTACGAGCGCCCTTCCTTTAAAGGGGCTTTCTCGAGTGCATTTGCTTGAGCGAGCATATTCTCTTTTCACCAAACCTCCTTCAAAAGAACCTTAGAAGTCGAATGACAAGGCAAATATAGCTTCTTGCTCCTTCAAAAGCAGTTCCACAAAACTTGATTGAATGACCTCACATGGTCTCACTTTAAAAAAAAAAAGAGAGAATTCATGTATTATAATTGAAGTGATTAGAGGGAGAACAAAGTGGATTTATGAGCTAATTCTGGCATGAGAGGACCAATGAGACAGAACACTGTTGGATGCATTCCTTCCCTACTTCTCGCTATTTTCAAAAATTCTACAATAACAACATCAAGATGAAATTTTTTCTTAATGTATCAAGTACCATTTTTCTACATAATTGTTTCAAGTACCATTTTTCTACATAATTGTTTCAAGTACCATTTTTCTCTATAAATGTTTCAATAGTGCACAATAAGTAGTCGTTGGAGGGGTTGTTGGGAAATCTAGAACTGGTTGGGATTTGGTAGTTAGGTCTTCTGATTTGGGAAATATGGAACTGATTTTATTCGTGAAAAACATCATTTGGAATGACGCTTTTAAAATCGTCATTTCAAATGACGCTTTCACGTTTAATTGGAGTATCATGTATATGTCCTAAAAGGCCATTTAATACCATATGTATAACTGACACTCATAAAGACGTCATTTGAAATAACGACTTCCACTTCTCATACCATCAGAATAAATTCAGATCATTTCGACTTGAAAACGTTATTCTAAATGACATTTTATCAAATGAAAATATCATTTGGAATGACGTTTTATGAAACTAACTGGATTTGAAAAATAATATTAAAACAGTATGTGTCTGGGAATTAAGTTTGTGAGGAGCATGGTTTTGCTGAATAACTCTTAGAATATCCCTTGATAATTTGGGTCCTATAGATTCCCGCAGTCAATTCAACACATGCCGCTTCCTCTTCGTCAATGCTCCATGCAATGTGTACTTATATTTGGGTGTATTTTATGATTGAATTTTTTAAATACACTACCCTTTTTTTGTAGAAAAGGGGTTGTTTTTAGCCCACAAAACCTGCTAAAAACGCAAGTTTTTTTTTTTTGTGTGTACATCCATATATCTAGTCTACTCTTGGTGATCAAATTCAAAAAGACTATGTACTGATTCGACAATACAAGTCTTGAGAACTTCTGATCTCTTAATGATTCATAACGCCTGACCATCTTTACCAACAAACCAAGAAAAAATGGTATAATTTCATGGACAATCATTTGTTTCCCAATCATGGGTTGAGGTGACCAAAGATTATAGTTAGGAAGTTCAAATGGTAAAATAGGGATGTTTATTTCAAAAATCATATTCTTGTGGTGGATGGTTAAAATTGTCGACACACCAAACTAAAACAAATTGAACTGGACACAAGGTCTAAGAATATAAGTCTTTGAAATAAAAGCTGACGGTATCGTATTTGGATTGACGCACACATGTTTTGTTTGGAGTAACGTCATTTATCTTGTTTATTATATGAACAAGAATATGACACATACTCACTATGTTTCTTGATTACAAAATAACTTTAATTTTTTTATATATTCCTTACATGACTATCATTAGCACAACTTGTTTGACATGTTCGACTTGTCTAACAATTTTTTATTTTTTTTTGGGGGGCTAGAGACTTCTAAAATTTTGGTTATATCGTGTCAATTATATAACCCACAAGGTGCGTTAAGATTAGGGACTTTGACAAATTGGATGAATCCTTAACAATATGTTTAGTTCAATTTTAATACGACTAACTTCGCAGGACACAGCTAAATTACCGTGTCGGTTGCACTCATATTCAACCACCATATCTGTGAGACAAACGGAGCAGCGTATGGATGTAGAAAGCAATGAATATGTGAATGAAAAGATTTGATTAACTTGGACCATGTCTTTAAGGAATGGTGGAGTGGACCACGTTGGTGTCTGTCACACTTCCACCAAAGAAAGAGAGAAATGTCACTTCTTTTAAGACCTGTGACCAATACAAGACTTGAAACCATCTCTATCATTAGATGGCGCTATCGTAAAAGCAATGATTAGTCATATGGATCAATTTTCAACGTTTTCTTCTTTTTTCCATTTAAAGAATCAACCATATGGATCCAATATTGTACTAACAAAATTTGAGATCAATGTAGACAATTTGAAATCAAAGTCAATACTCAGTGGAATCCATTAATTTGGAATCGATTTTAAGAAAGTTTAGATCGATTCTAAAAAGTTTAGATCGATCTCAAATTTTAGAGTCGCTATTAAATCTATTTTTGGCATAAGATTTCAATAAATCATAGTCTCAAATGTCTGCATTAAAATAGTCGGTATTTTGATGTAAGAACATCATAACAATGGGAAACAATAATGATACGTGCACCCTTTTGTGCGTCATCTAATCTATACTACTTAATGTGGCATGATTTCAACCATTTTTTGAGGTTTGAGTCTTAGAGTCCACATTGGGACTCGATGGTTTACCGCTATACTAACCTAGTTAGATTCGTTCTTAAGAGGTATAATGGGCGCGGTCAGGAGTCTCATGATCCCACCGGTGATGGATTATCGAGATGATCTCTAGGCGCTTTCCTTTACTTCCACCCCTTCATTTTCTCAATACACAAAAAAAAAAAAAAAAAAAAAAAAAAAAAAAAAAAACAACAACAACAACAACAACGGAGGAACAATAATGATATGTGCACCCCTTTGCGCATCATTTAATCTACATTACTTAATGTGGTATGAACTCAACTATCAAATATTCAATGAAATGATATTCAATGATTTCAATGTAACTCACCAATCTAATGATTCCTATAGCCAGCGGATTCAATAGCCAACTGAGCTTTTTAAAACCATATGAAATGGGCAGGTGCATGCAAGCGCCTAACATTTCTCCACTTTAAAAGTGTTTGATTCAGTGTTATCAGAAACTTTGATTTGATAGTCCCCACTCTACAGATTTCACGTGCTACATTTCAATTAGATTATGCAGTCCCCATTAACCTTTTATTTTCCTTTTACTCTCCCACTTTATTCCTTTTGGCTGCTGACATCAATTGGATCTAATTTTGAAGGAATCGGATCATATTATTATGATAAAAATTTTACAATTGAAATTTAAGTTATAATGCCTGAGGTCCAACAAACCAAGATTAATCCTGAACTTTCGAGTTCAAGATGAAAGAGTCAAAGGGTTTTAGGTAAGGCTATGGTACTACGTTCGGTACTGTATGTTAATCAATTTTAGCCATTAAATTTGAATCATAAGATTATTTACAATCAAAGAATAAAAAAATAATAAAAATATACAAAATTTTACACCCAACACATTTTTATTGGATGAATAGTGAAGGTACAGTTGGATTTCGGTATCATATCACCTAGAGAAAAAAGGTTTCCCAACCACTTTCAGAGCCTCCATTTTGGACTTTAACCTTCTCTTTTTAATTTGCAGCACACAAATCTTTACTAATCACGTCTCTAATTACCTTTTACTGTTGAGCTTATATATATTTGTTGTCTTAACACCATGATTGAGACACACTTTTTTGCCTTTTTTTTTTTTTTTTTTAATTTCAGGGTGTTCAGACTCACGCGGGCTACGCTCATCGAGCTCATTGACTAGCCACAATAGCTTAAATTGAATTAGAGCATATCCATAAAGGAAAAAATTGTTAATTTTCATTTGGATAATTTGTAATCATCTATTTAAAAAATAATAAATTAATAAATGAAGATAAAATAATAAAATTCCACATGAGATATTTTAATTTAATAAAAAATAAAAATACGATACCGAAAAATGATATTTTGATACCATAGCTGTCCCCTAGTGCAAACTGAAAACTTCTTGGGGTGTAACATGACATTAAACAAAAGTTCAATCTCGAGCATGGCATATGTAGTTTTAACGAGGTTGAAAATGAATTCAATTCATCTTGGGTTCAATTTTTGCACCTTAGCATAAACAAATATTAACAAGTAGTAAGAGATAATATAGCTTTTGATAGAGCACAGTAAAAATGGATTTAAAGATTTTAACTTTATTGTTTTTGAGTTGAGTTTCCGACTTGGTGCACACACAAAGAGCCATACACCATCAAATGAGATGCTGTAATGCTCGACTAGCTATTTATATATTAAAACATAATATCTTGTTTAAACTTCTCATTTATTAAAGTCTAACAACAGTTCGCATCGTTTAGAATAAAAAAATATTTTAAATTAAACTTTTAGCAATAATAAATACCTTAACAATACTTATCTTTTAATCACAATAAATATTTTCGTTATATTAAACATTGTAGTTATGGTGAATATTTTAAACACAATAAAAAATGTGATTTGCACAAAATATGAGCATACTATTAAGAAAATTGAAGAACCTAACAATGTAATTGTGGACTAAAGGCCTGTTACTGCTGACAGGCACACATGTTAACAGGCAGTAGCAGCCACCTCTCTCTCTCTCTCTCTTCCTCTTTTGCTCTCCTTGTTAGTGTCAATAGGCACCCATACCGACCGGCAATAGCAAAGCACTACTACTCCACGGCAGCTACCAAAGCGAGGTCCTTCCTCCTAGCAGTCTCCTAAGTTCAACCAAGACACTGTTATAGAAAAATGTGCATATAATTAGATTATACTATACTACTTTAAATCTAAATCATGCAAAAATAGAAAAGAAATAATCAAAATCAGTACACTCACATTGACGCAGAACAGTACAAATAATAAAATCCAGAAAATCAGAAATCTAAAAATCCAATAATAAAAATAATAATTCAACCCATGTGTAATCACAGTTTCCTTAAGACAGGTTTGCTCCCTCTCGGTGTTTAAGGTTGATAAGCAACTATCTCCCAAGATATAACGGATTTCGTTTTCGAAAATGCTGCACTTCAATCTCCAAGATGTCAACGAACACAATTATGTGTTTACACTTGAACCGAACTTAAAATAATAATGCAGTAATATGTAGAGAGAAAGAGAGAAGAAGAAAGACTGAATATTTAATTTAGCATTTTAGATAATTAAGAGAACTAGAATGAGAGAGCAATTCTTAAATTGTTCGATGATGTGTTTTGAGAGTGGAAGGAATCACCTATTTTTAGACTCATTAGTGGCTTTTCATAAAGGGTGTAACCATATGTAATGGTGCGTTTTAGTCCAAATGGTATCAATGGTGACTTTATGAAAATGTACAACCATTTGAAATAAAATATTTTAGTTCAAGAGATATCAATGGTGACTTTTTAAAAAATTGTGACTATTTGTAATGATATCTTTTAATCAAAAGGTATTAATAGTAGTTTTATGAAAAGATGTAACTATTTGGATTGGTCACTGCATCCTAATGAATACACAATCAATGATTTTTTATCCTATCTTAACCCTTTTAGGTTTAGGAACTACCACTTTTGCTAGACACCCCCACATTTTTAAGAATTTATAGGAAGGTCTTCGACCTGTCCATAATTCATATGGTGTTTGATTAGTTTTCTTATGAGACACCTTATAAATAATATAATTAGTAGATAATAAGGTTTCCCTCCACAAGTTTTGGGGTGTTCCCGAACTTGACAACACATCATTCATCATTTATTTCAATGTTCGGTTTTTGAGTTCAGTTACGCTATTTGATTGAGGCGAATAAGGGACGGTCATTTGGTGAATGATTTCATGTGTTGCGCAAAAATCCTCAAAAAGAGATTTATATTCACCACCCCTATCACTTTTTAGTGTCTTTATCATTTCTGCTAAGTTGATTCTCAACTTCATTCTTATATGCTTGAACATATCAATAGTCTCATCTTTACTTTTAATTAAGTAAACATAACAGTATCTTGTGCACACATTAATAAAAGTAATGCAGTATATTTTACTACCTCTTATTTGCACAAACTTTAAGTCATAAACATTACTGTGAATTATCGGATTATTGTTTTTATTATTTGATTTCTAGATTTCTAGTTTTTTGGATTTTACTATTCGTGTTATTCTGCGTCAATATGAGTGCACTGATCCTGCTTACTTTTTTGTTCTGTTTTTGCATGATTTAGTTTTAAAGCAGAATAGTATAATCTAATTATATATACATTTTTCTATAACAATCTTAAAACAAATTTGCTTTCTTTCAGTGCTTAAGGTTGATAAGCAAGTGTCTTCCAACATAGAACGGATCTCGTTCTTAAGGATGTAGCACTTCAATCTCCAAGACTCCAACGAACACAATTCTGTGTTTATACTTGAACCGAAATTGAAATAATAATGCAACAATATACAGAGAAAGAGAAGAAAGACTGAATATTTAATTAAGTATTTTGAATAATTAAGAGAACTAAAATGAGAGAGCAATTCTTGAATTGTTCAATGGTATGTTTTGAGAGTGCAATGAATCACCTATTTATAGACTCACTAGTGACTTTTCATAAAGGATGTAACCATATGTAATGGTACATTTTAGTCCAAAGGGTATCAATGGTGACAATTATGAAAAAGTACAACTATTTGAAATGGTGTATTTTAGTCTAAGAGATATCAATGGTGACTTTATGAAAAGTTATGGCAATGGTGTCTTTTAACCAAAAGGTGTTAATAGTGACTTTATGAAAAGATATAACTATTTGGATTGATGTATTTGACCAAAAGTCACCAATTTTGAATTAGTAGTTTTTCATGTCATATTCACTTCACACCATTTCAATTGCTCTCAAAAGTCACAAAAACTTGAACAATTTCCCATTCAATATTTAATGATTTTTTTAAAAATAAATATATCATTATTTCCAACAAACAGAACATAGGTCAAGCAAGTGGCAACTAGCTAGGGGCAGCTCACCCTTTGCTACTATCGATCGACACATGAGTCGACAAGTAGCCACAATTCGGCATGAGGGTCACGCGTGGGTAGGCCCAAGAGGCAGCCACGGACAAGTCCTATCAGTTAAAGATTAACCCGAGACCTATAGTCCTAACAAAATTGTACTTTGAGTATCAAGGGATTATTGATAAACAAAGCCTCTCAGCGAGCACATCTTTTCCTACAATCTAGAACTTAGCATTCTAGTATGAGTTTACCTCGAGTATCTAGGGGATTGGTGTTGAGATTTATCCTATCAGAACCTAAAGTTCGAGTCTATTTGGAACATCGCTTCCTGGATCAATATAAATAAAGGTATCAGGTACCAGGAAAAGGGATTCAATCCCAACTCATTTACTCTATATTTTTCTTTGATTCGTTTACTGACTTAAGTATCGGAGTTCCTTTGGCCCCCTCCGACCATCAAGGTTCACCTAAGTTTCTATTGTCTTGCAGGTTAACCAAGACTTTTCAACTATCATCTCTGTTCGTACAAGATAGTGATCCTTTACTTGGATTTATCCCCGCACAACAATTGAGTTTGAATCCTACTCATCTATTTCTCTTCTCTTTCAAAGCTTTATAAAGGAAGTAATTTTTAGAATTTTTAGAAAGTGGCATTTCTTTAACCTTTTGGATCATTATAGATCCCTCAAAAGAGAAGATGCTTCTAGCTTTGGAAAAATTATTAAATCATTACATAGCGCACATGTTTATAAAATCAAATACTTTAGGAAAAATTTCAATCACACCTCGTCTAGTTTATCATATCTTCAAAAACACCCCTCTATTTTCTAAATCTTCACTGACACCCTTTGTCAAATTAAAAATATTAACTAGAATGCAATTTTACTAAATTACCTATGGTATATTTGAGGACAAACTTTATCCACACCCCCTCTAGATAAGCATATCTTTAATGAGACCCCCTCTGTTTTCTAATTTTTTTTTACCTATTAATATTCAGGCCGATTAAAATTCAATTCAAGCTAATTAAAATTTATTTTTTTACATATTAAAATTTGAGCCGATTAAAAATTATATTTTTATTAAAATTTAGACTAATTAAAATTCTATTTGAGTCAATTAAAAATTATTTTTAATCGACTCAAATCAAATTTTAATCAA
Organism: Ilex aquifolium; assembly: GCA_951799425.1. Classification (NCBI taxonomy): domain Eukaryota; kingdom Viridiplantae; phylum Streptophyta; class Magnoliopsida; order Aquifoliales; family Aquifoliaceae; genus Ilex; species Ilex aquifolium. The sequence continues at coordinate 27,441,788 of OX637395.1, forward strand.
CTCGCATTGAATTTTAATCAGCCCAAATTTTAATACATAAGAAAATATAAATTTTAATTGACTCAAATTTTAATAAATCGAATTTTAATTGACATGAATTTTAATAAGTAAAAAAATATAATTTTAATCGACTCGAAAGCGAATTTTAATCGGCGCTAATAATTCGGGTAGAGTTCAAATCGATTCAAATTTTAATACGTAAAAAATAAATTTTAATAGGTTCAAATTTTAATACGTTAAAAAAAAAAATTTTAATCAGCTTCAATCGAATTTTAATTGGTTCAAATTTTAATATGTAGAAAAATAAATTTTAATCAGCTCGAATTTTAATAAAATTTTATGTAGAAAATTTACTTGAGGTATATGTACGGGTATTTTTTGTATTTTAGATGAATTTTTTTAATTAGAAATGGTAGTTTAATGGTAAATGGTGTTAGTGATATTTAAATATAAACTAAAAGAGGTGTCATTGATATTTTTGATAATGGAAGAGGTGTTTTTGAAGATATAATAAATTAGGAGGGATGTGACTGAAATTTTTCCAATACTTTATTTGTGTGATGTTGTAATGGATGCAATTTGGCTGGTGGGACAATGCTATAGAGTATAGATTTGATTGCACTCCACAAAGCATGCGACGCCCAACTACTTTATTTTTATCCACGCAGCCGGCGGCTACTCCACTCCAGCATTACTGCAAACCAACCAGAGAGCAACACGTGGAATATATGTCCTTTATGTACTCAAATATTTTTTTTTTTTGGGTGGTTTCGAATGTGATCATTTGACAGATGACTAACTAGTGTGATCAAGATTTTATGGGTAATATTATTTTTACTTAAAAATTTAACCTAATTTTTGTTGACTTAATAATGTAATTTCAATAAAATTATTGGATCAACACAAAGTTTCAAGATTTCATGGGACCTATGATCAATTCAAAAGTTATACTAAAATTAAATTCCAATAACACTGCTCAATTTTTATATATCCAAAGATTTGAATGAATATAATCAATTGTATATTTAATTGTGAAGTTTTTATCACTTTGTCAATTAGGAGTGTAATTTGGGCGGGTCAACTCGAATTTAACTCGAAACTCACCTGAATATTAATTGTTATTTCAAGTGAATACTATGTAGTATGTACCAGATTTAAAACAATAGGTTGATTTCGGGCTTGAAGAAACCCAACCTGAATCCAAACATAAAATAAGCCCGAATTGGATAACTCGAATTCACTCGAGCCTACACGAATTCAACTTGGGAGATACTTGGGTTGAGTACCTCGACTTGAGGTCGGGTTAGTGTTAGGATTAGAGTTGAAGATTTTATACCCAAGGTTGTCCTCTCAACCCGTCCAAATTGCACCCCTATTGTCAATGTCATTTTAAGATCAAAAATACGTTAAAATTAAATAATTTTATCTATTTTCATAAATTAAACATGCGACGTTCATAGTATAAATGAAAAGTTATATTGTTGTGCAAAGACAAATCATTAATATAAAAAAAAGTTATGCAATTGCCCTCTTTACAAGAAAGACTTTACAACAATTTTTTTTTTTGTAATGGATCCCACACAAAGATATATTCGATGATGAAATATTTAGGAACTACGGATTCGATTTGAATCTCAAATTTCATGACGTAATTAGAATTTGAGGTAAACTAAATTGTTCAAGGCCTATTATCTTGTGATGTCTTTGTATAAATAGTTTGGATTCTTATTGCTTTCATGCCACTTTTTCATAATTATTCATTAATAGAAACTAAACAATCTTGTAATATATGTAAACCTTTGTAGCTTAAAATGACCTTTTGATGGACCCATGAGTCTATCCCAAGTGCCTACCTATGTTAGTACGTAGGTTCGGTTCCTCCCTTATATCCGGAGGGATGTGGGTTGTGTCTTGACCGAGAAAAACACAGAATTTTTATTTAATAAAGTAGCTTTAGTAGTAGAATTCAGATCTCTTGAAATATAATTTTTTTTAAAAAAAAAATTCTATAGTACATAATCACCGCTTATTGAATAAAATTACAAGAGATCTTGCCCATTCTTTTCAACTTACTTCTATTTGTCTATTTTTTGAAACATTAAATGAAAAGTCCAAATAATAATAATCGCGTCTATTTAGGACAAAATCTAGAACTTCTTCGATATTTTTTCTTCAATTCATTTTTTGCACAATGGATCCCACTTTTTTTCACGATAAGTGATCTATTAAAAAACTAGATAAAAAAAAAATGAATTGAAGGAAATCACTACGGTATGACATTTCGCCTCTTATTCAGTTTATGCATACTAATTCTAATAAGGGGTGATCACCACAACTTTATAAGGGAAACATAATTATAAATTATTTTATTTACATTTGTGTCCACTAATAAAAACTAGTTTGTATTTAAGTAAGAACGCTGGATTCCACTGCTCCCAATTTCACCTTCTATAATAGAAATAACATTAAGAGAATTAAAATCCACCATTGTGGACATGTTCTTTTAAGTTGTGAGACCGATTTGTGCTGCAAAAATTTCTTTGTTTCAAAATCAAAAATTTCTGAGGCAAAATGCTCGAATAAGAACAATAATCAAAATTAATTAAAACTTTTTCAAGCCTTAAAAACTAGGTTTTTTTGAATACCCCAAATAAGAAAAATAAATATTTTGCAATTAATCAACAATTGTAAAGAAGTCATAATTCGTTTGACTATTTTACCGCCAAATGGAAAAATCCCTTAAAAAGAATTGGTTAAGATTCTACACGTGGCAAAAAATAATACCAGGGTAATCAGGTCAAGCAGAGTCCAACTAGGTAGCAACCATTATATGATTGGTCTTTTTTGTCGGACTTCTACACTGTATTTTCTGATGTTATTCGTCTTTCTCTCTCTTTTAACTCCGCGTCCGACTGCGTAGCCCTCCTCCCAGCAGATTCATAAGCTTATATAAGCAGATAGAGAGTGAGAGAGAGAGCTGATTTCATGTAAACTGAATTGAGCTTGGTTCTTGAAGGATTTTTGTAGAGAGAGAACAAGATTGAAGAACATCATGGTTCAAGGGCTTGGGTATAATGGGATTGTGTTCTCGACTGATAAGAATGGTGGGTTTGGTGGATTCTCTGCTTCGGAGGAGTTTCAGAACCCTCCTCCTCTGTTTGACTCTGTGAATTCACAGAGTAATGTTTGTTATCAGAGCTCTGAAGAAGTTGTGTCTAAGAGGATTAGACTCTCACCCGAGTTCAATCTACAGGTTTTGAACTTCTATGTTCAGTTTTGGTTCTTCTAATTATTGGATTTTCATTCTTGTGCAGTCTTCTATATGTGATTTATGGGTTTTTATTGTTGCATTGTGACCGAGTCTTTGATTCTTGCATGTGTTTTAGGAAGGTTGATATTGATTTCAGCCATTGCTCTCCCTCTCTCACGTATACACGCACTCAAACCCACAGAGGAATTTGATCTGGTTTTTCAATTTCCTTCTTTCAGATTGAATAATTGTTTCATTGGTTCATGCGTGAGAGTCAGAGTCTCCTTCCTCTCTCTCTCTCTCTCTCTCTCTCTCTTTCTTTCAGAGTCACGTATCACAAAAAAACGCACACACACAAATACACACACGCAGAGGAATATAGTTTATTTTTTCTTTATATCTCACCTTTTCGCTGACATATGCATGCGGGTTGCAGTAATTTTTCCCCTTTTTGAACCTTTTGTGGGTTTTCCCTAGTTAATCTGTGGATTTAGCTTATATATTACCCAACGGTTGAAGAGCCTTTCTTGTTTGGAAATTGTATTGAATTTGCTTGCACGAATAGAGTTCTCTGTTTTCAATACCTCTTTCTTTCTGCCTTTTGCAGGGAGAGGAAATCAACTCTTCTGAACAGAGCAGTCCTCTTGGATTGACATTGAGAAAGACACCATCTTTTCTTAATTTTCTGGAGATGAAGCTATCCCAATCAAAGAAATCAGATTGTTCCACCCAGATTGATGATTTTCTGTCTCAACCTATGCCTGAGAAGCTTAAGGCTTCCAACTTCCCTGCATCATTACTTAGAATTGGCTCTTGGGAGGTAAACCTTTTATTTTCGTGCAATGAAAATTAAATTGAAGTTGCATGTTTTTTTTTTTGTTTACTTTTCTTGGATTGTGTTCTGGAAAATGCCTGATGAATAAAAATTTTAGCAGAGAATTTCCAGGCATGAAGGTGATTTGGTTGCGAAATGTTACTACGCCAAAAGGAAATTGGTGTGGGAAGTTTTGGAAGGGGCATTGAAGAGCAAGATAGAAATACAATGGACTGATATTTTGGCGATTAGAGCCATTATTCGTGATAACAAACCGGGAATTTTAGAAATTGAGGTTGACCCTTTAACCTTTTTTTTTTTTTGATGTACATTGGTTTAAATCAAGGAGCATTCAACAATTGGAATTTTAATTTGAAGTGGTGGATGTCATGCAGTTGAACCAACCGCCATTGTTTTTTCAAGAGAATATTCCCCAGCCGCGGAAGCACACTCTTTGGAAACAAGGATCAGATTTTACTGGTGGTCAAGCTCCCATTTGCAGGTTTCAAGTTTGTCTTCCTTTTTTGTCTCCTTCAATTTATGTTTGTTTAGCAACTGTTCAAGAAATGTTTAAAGATGCTATTGGTTGAAACTAACCTTATTCTTAGAAGAAAATTTGAAGTTCTGAGTATGTGTTCTTTAAAAATAAGAAGTGTGGCTGTTTCCTCATTGTTTTCTACCAAAAATACTGAAGAAAATTTGGCTAGCTTCATTACAAAAGCTTCTTTCTTTCTTTCTTCCTTTTGTTTTTGGGTCTAGATATCAGCTTCTTTCCAAAAATTCCATCTATTAGGTGTATTTTGGTGTTCGTTTCAATTTTCAATTTCAAAGCTGGAAACAGCAAGATTTGATAACATGAGGCTTTCAACTTCTACCGGGTTAATCCAAGCAAATTTTTTAATTTTTTTTTTGTTGAGCCAGTGTCCCATATCGTCATTAACTTTAAAAGGAAAGCTGTTCTTGTTGTTGGACTGGACGTTCTAAAATTAGCATCACGTAAATTCATTAAATTTTTGTAGGAGGCACTATGTTATGTTCCCTCCAGGAGCACTTGATAAACACTACGAGAAGCTTTTACAATGCGATCAAAGGCTACTAATGCTGAGCCAAAGACCTTTTCCAAGTCAGGAATCTCCTTATTTCCACTCGAATATCTACAGATTTACAGAATTGTCCTTTGGTTTCAATGGCCGCTACCCTGCAGTTTCTCCGGAAGGGACTGGACTGCAACATGAATTCGCGAATTTTCCTGCTCATTTAGTTCTTCAGCATCATGTTCAAAATTTCAAACCAATGCCGAGATCACCTCTTTCTGCTATGCACTCAGATTCACCAATGTCAGGTATATGATTGCTAAACAAAAGATGTCTTTCTGTTCTGTGACTAACTTTAAGAATACATTGTTGATTCTTCGGTTTCTCTTATGAGTTTTGTAGTTATGGATTTCTCGCGTATGGAAGAGAGAGCCAGAAACTACACGTTTGAGAATCCGGGTACAGGATATTGGGGTAATGAAGGAGGAATCAACATTCCAATTCAAGAGTTGTCCGGAATTGCCTTGGCTGCAAATGGCAACACAACTTCTCTTTGTCAAAATTATAATGTACTGAATCATGGGGAAGTAGAAAGACTGTATACTCAAAGCACTGGAAGACTAATGGACGTTGCAACATATATGCTAGATGACTCGCAAGGAGTATGCTCTGATGAAAGAACACGCCTCGAAACAGAGAGTTCATTGATGGAGCTACAAGGAGTGAACCCCATTGGCACAAATCACGTGGAATATGCACATGAAAATTATCATCTCAAGTTGGATTCTACTGAGCAATCTGTAGTAGATAATGAACAGCTTTGCCCAAATTCCATCTCTTGGTTGCCTCTTCTGGATCCCCAAGGAAGTATGATTACATATCCAAACGTCTTCTCGGAGCAAACAGAGGAAGAATTTGCAGCTCTAGACTCCACCCAAGAGATTGTATTTCCTCAATCATTACGCCAAATCCAGAGAAATTGTATTTGAAGTGATTTGGATTAAGCAGCCTTATTAGGTGAAAATTCTCCTCTTGTCACTTGGTATAGATCAATGGGTCTAGCAAAAAGCACCGTAAGGTACAAATATTTACCTATTTTACAACATGGTTTACTTTCTATTATTGCATAACTAGGGGTAGCCCGTGGTTGAAGACACGGTGCAATGTGAATGATTTTGAGAGAGATGTTAGTGGCTGTTGAATAAGTCTATTTGAAACCGTCGGATGAGTTTATTAAAGTATGTCCTGTTTTATATTATAGATTATAGATGGGATAAAGTTATGGTACCAAATATAGTTTTTACTCATAGGGGCGGACCCAGAAAATCTTCTTAGGGTGGGACACTTCAATTTTTTTTCGTAATCGATAAACTTAAGATGATACACTAATTATTTTCATCATTTTTTATACTTAAAAATTCACTAAACATAAAAGAATAAAAAACTGTTATACATCATTTATGCATGCAAAAAATAGTTAAAAGACTATTTACAAACATTTACAAAAAAAAAAAAAAAAAAAAACTGAAGCTAACTGCAATAATTTACAATTAACTTCGACTAGTTTTCACATTTTAAAAAGCGTTGCATGAAAACTTAATCAGCAATGTCATTAAAAATATATTATCAGTCTCCTAATTATCATCATTCGGTTATGCAATGGAGTTTTTCTAATCATTACAACTCAAAATTGCAAGTGTTAAAATTAATGATATAGCCACAAGTAAATGAATCAATAAATATATTACGTCTTTTGTAGTCTTAATCATTTCTTTGAGCAAGAATGCCAATCTTTTTCTAGATTTAAACACTTGATGTCAAAGCATACACCATTAATATAATTGTCAAGTTAATCAAAAGTGCAAAAAGCGACCCAGTATCGTAGTTTTGTCATCGATTATCCAGACATCAAATTAAGATAAGTCGTATCTCCCTAGAGGATAGTATATTGCCAGAGGGTTGCCTTATAATCAGGACTCACACACTCACTGATCACTTTTTCTCTTCTCTCTCAGTAGCTCATTTTGGTCTGATGAGAATAATCTTCTTCCAAGATTAATTCCAAATTTTGTTGTATACATATGTGAATATTTAAGTACATTGTTTATAAATATTCTCTTCTTTCACCCAATTTCACTCAATAATAAATTGCTTATTATAAATAGGAGATCCCACTTGAATTATAGTAGATGATCTAATGTTGAGGGGAATTGAAAGAAAATATATATTGTGATGATGGCTTTTCTTTTCTTTTTTTTTTCGGGCTGAGTGATCAAGGCCTTCACTCTCATGATTTTCAAATATTTGATCATGTAGTGTATAATTCTATTGAAGTAACTGTATTTATGGGAATCCTTCACTAATACACAGGTCAAACTTCAGCTATCTAAAACCATTACAAAAGTAAAATAAATATTATGATGCTCAAATCATTCTAATAAAATCTCGATTACATAGTTTTTTTTCCTTATTGATGGTCGATTTTGATACAGTTTTGAAGTTGCCCTATCACATCTTGGACATCATTCATTCATCACTTCCTAAATTCCATTGTCACAGTAATACTCTGGCTATTACGCTGTGTTTAGTACATAGTATTAAATTTTAGGAATGGAATCATCATTTCTTAATAATACTCTATGTTTGTCAAGTTTACGTTATTGTCTAGTTCCGTAGAATTTTGGACAATAACGATGGACAATGACAATAAAAATTCACGTTACTGTCTAGTTCTGTGAAATTTGGACAGTGACAATAAAAATTCACTATCGTTGCAACTATCTCTCTCAATATCACTATTATATTTCACTGTTACTGTATCACTGTCCTATGTTAGTGTTACTTTTTGGATTTGTCGATTATGTTACGATCAGAGTCCTACTCATGCCGACCTGGTCGAATTGGGTCCTTGTCACTGTTCATTTTAATAATAGGGAAAATTACTAAAAGTATTACTTTTCCCCACAAAAATCAATTAAGTCCTATCATTTTTGTTTTATATCAATAAAGTCCTATTTTTGATATTTTATCCTTACCCTTTAATTATCAAAACCTTTTCATTCTTTTACATCCTTAAAACCAATTAAGAAGACAAAAATTTATTGCTTACAAAATTAACATCGGAACCCCATAAAAAAAACTCAACTAACATAATTTCATGGCAGGACCCAAAGAAATCCCACATTTTCTTATTTTCTTATCTCATTGGGGTACCTAATCTTAAAGTCCGAGACAATATTTCCTGATTATTTAATAACATAAGAAATATTAAAAATACTATATCGATAATATTTGTCGATTAATTCCATTTAATGTCATTATCTATTCAAATACAACAACTAAAATAAATCCCTAACTTAATCATTTTAAATCCAATATAAATTAATACAATATGGTTTTGGTAAGATTAGCTTAAATTAATATCGATGTAGAATTTACAATTTCTATTAATTGGTTCTAAGAATGTAAAAGAATGAAAGAATTTTGGTAACTAAAGGGTTAGGATAAAATTGGAATATAATGAAATTAGAACTTAATTGAAATAAAATATTAAAAATATGACTTCATTGATATAAAACAAAAATGATAGAGCTTAATGAATGTTTGTAGGAAAAACTAATACTTATTGGTAAATTTTCTTTTATAATATTGTCATTTATGTCATTAAGTGTAAATTATTCTTTGTTCTTTAAGCCCCAAAATGTTTGCTCTGGGATTAAGAGAGCAGACAGCTCGAGCGAGCTCATAGAACGAGCCATGTTTCCCCTCTATGGCCTTTTCACAATATCTTCTCTAAGTTATGAAGAGACCATTCTACCGAAGACTAACGAGAATAAGGCGGTCCGTACTAATTTTTTAAGCTTAAAACCAAGCAAAAAGTTGGTCTCTTGAGCACTAAAAGGTGTTGTTCAAGAGGAGTCCGCTAATGGCTAAAACTATGTTTTCAAAATACCAAATGGTTTAGAAAATCTTTTTTATTTCAAAACACATAGGGGCCATAAATAGATTGCTTCCAATTCTATTTAATCATAGTCATCCTAAGTTAAAATAATGGTCAATTAGGTGATATGTCACTCTCACTATCCCTAAGGAGTGAAGAAACTACTTTCTCAATTTCTACTTAGTTAATGGATATATTATCTAATTCCTAGAGTTCTATTCCTTTAGACACATATTCTCTACTAAGAAAATCCTCTTCAAGGAAAATCTCATCCCGTGACTCAATTTTAGTTATCCTTCCATCAAGTTGTTCACCTATGAATACATAGCTTTTAAGTGCTCAAAATAGTGGATGAAGATAAATTTCTTCCCTTTGGAACCTAACTTCCCGTACTTATGAGAAGTGTAGCGATCATAAGCCGTTGAATCTCATGGTCTTAAATTGTTTAAGCCAAGTTTTGCGCCTGTCTATAACTTATATGGGGTAGAAGGAACTAATTTAGAGGGCACTCAATTAAGAATATCGGCAACAATCAACAAAGCATTTCCCCAATACGAAATTGAAAGATTGGTCTCCACCATCATCAACTTAACCATGTCAAGTAAGGTATAATTTCACCTTTTCGTTACACTACTTTGTTGCAGAGTGCTAGATATTGTCAATTTCCTAATTATTCTTTTTTATTCACATAGTTTTTTTAAAATTTTCAAATAGATACTTGTGACCTTAATCAATCCTCAATCAATTCTAAAAGTCTTAAGGCTCATATCTCCCTGGTTCTCAACTTCTTTAATGTAAATTCTGAAACAATCCAGTGCTTTGGAATCTTATCAGAAATCAAATAGACATGACTGAAATGCTTAAAGTCATCTACAAAAGTGATGAAATATGATCCACCATGTCTTGCCTTTGTATACACTAGGCCACACATATCTAAATTTATTAATTGCAAAAGCACATATTCTCTTTTGAGCTTTCCAAATGGTTTTCTAGTTGCCTTGTGAGCAAGACAATTTTCACATGTAGGCAAGTTGACTTTAGCAAGTAGGCCCAAAAGTCCATCTCTAGCTAATTTGTTCATTCTATCTTTTCCGATATGACTTAATCTATCATGCCATCTAATAGGGTTAACATCATCAATAGATGTAACTAAGAATAAAATTCATTACTAGGATGACCAATATCTAATACAATAAAACCATATGTGATTTAAACAAATCCATAAAATTTGATTCTCTTATAAATGCCAACATGTTGGCTTTCAAAATGAAAAATAAAACTTAGTCACATTAAGCTAGTAACCGACAACAAATTTTGTCAGATTCATGGGTTTTATAATATATTAGAAATGTAAGGAGTGCACCCAAGTCACAATTCCAGTTTGTACGTATCAATGCCAAGTACATCCACACTAATTTCGTTCCCCATGTGAATTTTTCTACTTCTAGCGGAACTCGATGATACTCCATAAATTCGAATATATGTCATGTTACGTAGTTTGTTGCTCCTGAGTCTTCAATCCACGAATTAGGAGGATGAGCAACAAAAATTTGACTAGTAACTAAACAATCACTAGTCAAATTTTGCTTCAGAATACCTTCTTCAGCTTTGTGCATTCACAAGCATAGTAACCCTTCTTGTTGTAGATATAGCAGACCACGTTGGTTTTATTTTTCTTGCTGGCTCTTTTGACCTATTTGTGCTTGTTAAAACTAGTGTGACCAATCCCAGTTTGAGCCTTGTACTTTTTTCTAGGTCTCTTGGCCTTGGACACAAATATCTCGCTAGCTAACCTCAACTACATAAGAGCTACTCTCACCTTTGGCAACCTCTAAGCACTCAAGTTCAAGGTCTAGGTGACGTGATATATCCTCGAATATTTCATACTCTCATTATCCGTTATGTTTTGTTTCATATGCCCCCATGATAGTGGAAGGGAGCAAAGTATTGCTTGAACATGTTGTTCATCGGTTAACACATGACTAACAGTACCTAAATCGTGTGTCATACATGCCATAACCCTGAAGTGTTGTTTCTTTATACGTTGTGGTTTCCTCCTATACTAGTGAAACTTCATGGTCAAACCACGAATCCTAACTTGAGAAACAACATCAAACTTCTCTTTAATGGTCTTCCACATGGCGTGAACAAGGGATAATTCTCAAATTTAGGAATAACGTCAACATGCATGCCCGCTTCATAGTGAAGCGGAAAAATTGATTTATATTCTACAAAGACTGATATTCTATTAGTCTTGGCGACTCTAGGGCCGCTCAGACTTTGGCTTTACAAAGTCGAGTGTATCCAATATTTATTACTCATACGAGACAAATCGAATCTTATGGTTCATATGTCATAGTTATCACCGTTCAATTTGTCATCTTTAGTTAATTAAGCCACCATACTTTTGATTATGATCTAATCTACACATAGAGAAACTGCATAAGAGATATTAGCACAACAAATGCTAGAATTTTTTTTTGTAAAAATTTAAATTAAACTATTAATATTTTTCACAAGTCACGGAATCGAAAGTTCACAAAGTTCTTAATCATCTCTCAGGCCATGGGTGATCATTATTAACACTTAATTTAATAATTGCGCAAAATTTTAATTTTCTAATATCGAATAAAAATAAATCTCTCACTAGATCAAATATCTTTAGGCAATGTCGATCATCATTAATTCTGATGATGCACAAAATAGGATTATGCACAATCAATAGTCGGGTATATGATTCAAAATAATTAATGAGACAATCAATAAAGTAATTAATAACTGAAGGTAAAGATTAGGTCAACATAGACAACTCTAATTCGAAGGCGGGGACGATGGCCGGAGAACTTTATTAATAAATTAGATGGTGGGGGAGAGAGCAAGGGTAAGCTATAGGAGAGGTTGGGTAGCAATGAGAGGTAGCTTGTGTAAGGGTGTGTAGAGAGATACAAAGGTGTGTAAAAGGTGTGTCCGTCATGTGTAGATGGTTTACAATTTATAGACATAGAGCCATAGTTGAGGCGGTGACGTGATGGGTAGGCTACTGGCTTTTTGGATAGGATAGCTACAGCTAGGATAGGTACAATTAAAGATAGCGTTGATCTCTGAGAGTGGTTATCCCGGTAATTACTCCCCGCGTGTGCTAATATTCTCGGACCTCTTGAACCTTAGAGTGAGCTGAATCCATGAGCGGGGCTTGGCCTGCTTTGTAGCTGATTTTGGGCTTACTTAATTAATTGGGTCTGATCCAGTTGGATCTGAGCTCATCATTTGCCCCCATGCTCCAAGCCCTTGCGATGACAAGAGATTGAGGGCATGAGTGAGCCTCTTCATCGAACAGGTAAAAGGTTTCTTGTTCCGCATGGTGGTAGCTTATTCATTCCCTCAATCATGAAGCTTTTGAAAACTTCATGGCTGGGCACCCATTGCATTGGCCATCATCTTTTGTTGTGGGTCTTCGCTAAACTTGAACCCTTTTTTACCTAGGGCACCAATCTTTGGGGCTTTAAAAAGTTCCTCTAATCTACCCAAAACACCTCTTTTGGAACTAGGTCTTAGAAACACCCCCCACCTCTTTACCCTATTAATCGTTTAGAGAGAGGCTCAGGAAGATGAAAAAGGGAACCTTAATGCTAGGGGAAAGTTTAGGGGACTCCATGGTCGATGCTTTTGGCTCCTCTGTATCCAAGAAGGTCGGTGGCAGAACAAGCTTTTTCTGTGCTGGAAGGCTGGTCAACATTCATGGGGTGGCCATCAGTGATGCCCAGTGTGCGACTGGCGAGGCCACCATGAGGGGCAGCGAAGACGGCGACGCTCAAGGCACGATCCACAACGCTTTGGTTGTCCAAGGTGGCGCCCATGGTGCGTTAGGCGACGCCTCAAAATCTAGAAGCATGGGAGGTTGTTCAGATGGGGACCTAGGTGGCGCCAACAACAGCTTAGGTTGCGTGCAGGATGGCGGCACCCGTGGCGAGGGTGAACTAAGTGGCAACGCCAATGGGGCCAATCCCCTCTACATTGATCTGGATAAAGATAGGGGGCAAAAACGCGTTAACCCAGGCACTAGGCGACGCCAACAAAGCGCTGGGCGGCACTAGCGCCCTGGGCAACACCTTTAGTGACTCCCTTGGTAGTAGAAAAGAAGGTGGCTCCTCCAAGTGGACCCAGCCGTTGGGCGGTGCCAGCGATGCACTGGGCAACGCCAACGCGCTAGACGGCGTCGACGGGTTGAACAAATCAAGCGCGCGGGTGATACTGAGAAGCAGCCGGGGCAAAGCAGAAGTAGCCCAGGCCATGGGCGACGCCAGGGCAAGAGAGGTCAACGCTGGACTACTGAGCAGCGCTAGCCAAGTGCCAGGCAGGTGCTGCATACACCGGGTAGCGCCAGGAACGAGTTGGGAAAGCTGGGCGTAGGAGACAGCGGGCTAAACACCATTCGTGGCGGGCTAGGCGGTGCTAGTGGTGGCACTAAACTGGACTGTAGAAGAAAATAAGGTACCACCTTTTGACTAGGTAATCTAAACTTGTTAATAATTTCTTCCTAATCCTGGTGCTTTTCACTTTTATTGGTTTCTGCTTTGCCAGGTACCCGAATTGGTAGGGGTAGCATAGTGGTGGTTGCTTGATGGTTTTCCCTAATCTCCAAACACGAACCCGAATTGTGTTTATATATGGCTTATACGAGTTGGTGAGTGTCACTCTCACTCGGATTCATGCAAGAAATGAAAAAAATCGTGTCTGTGAACAAAAATGTGTGTGTATACAAAAGTGCTCCCCAAGCGAAGAGAGACTTGCAATGTCGTGTTTTACTTGGAATGGGTATTCCAAGGTCATCTCCTCAGGGAATGAAGGTCAAATTGTTTGAAGGATGATTTGAAAAAAAATGAAAAATGTAAAATCTTGTGAATTTCGGTTTGGTGAGTTGTGTTTTGATTAGAATGCAAGAAAGCAAGGTTGGCTAATCCAAAGAGGTCATTTCAATGGGAATGCCAAATCAAATCTATTCATTCAACCAATGGTGTCTCGGTGTTTGATTGATTCGTAGGAAGTGAGAGACTAATGTGGAGGTGTTGGCTCAAGCATACCCTGTGACAAGTCTACGGTGTATCAAGACCTCACAACCATGTCCGCACTCAACCTAGTAAAATCAAATACTTTACACTACGAGAAAAAATAGAAAAAATTTGATTTCACATACCCAAGAGGAAATTCCCCTTGGATTAACCAACTAAAAGTCTAGCTACTCATTGTCAAAGCAAGAACAAACATAATGTAAAGAGACATGGTGATGAAATGAAGCATTAAACTTGTATTGAAGTTAGAAAAGGTTTAGACTACAAGAGTAAATTCATTCATACCCAAAATACAAAGATTGAAGACAAATACCCAATTGAAGAAATGGAAATACTAGAATACTTAACTAAGCTTGATTACAACTTCAATAAAAGAGTTTATAGTGAAAAAGGAAATGATTACAAGTAAAATAAAGCTTATTACAATGAAAATGGTGAAGAAAATGTAAAAACTCAACTTTCTCTCTCTAAAACTTCATCTTCTTCCTTGAAGATTCTCTCTCTAAAAGGTTGTGTAAAACTAAATAATGGTGTTAGACTTGGTAATTTTCGTCCATCCCCGTTCCCTTAGACTGTGTGAACTAAGTTGCAATGAGTGGGGACAGGTTGGACACTTGAACAAGAAAAAATAGTCCAAGCATGCTCCTCCCATCCTTTCTCAACCACCCCTCTTCTCTCTCTTGCTTCCCCTCTCTCTCACTTGAAATCTAACTTTAGGGGTTAGGAAAGCATCATGGGGTGTCAAACATGTCAAGGTATGGTTTGGAGGTTAAGAGGTTGGCCCCCGGAGTAGGTGGAGTCGTGTGGGGAAGTGTCTGGGATTTTTGGAAAATTTCTACCGATAGAACGTCAAAAACCTACCGGTAGGTTTTGCATGTTTTCTACGAGTAGGTCTTGCATGTCTTCTATCGATAGGTCTTTTCGTAAATTTGTCATAACTTTTGATCCCACCGTCCGATTGAACTGAAATTTTGAAACAAAACAGAGGACATCCAGATCTATAACTTTCATGTTTTGCATTTTTCAGATTCGAAGTGGATAATGGTAAAAAAATGGGGAATATCGAGGTACCGACACCAAATGGTGCGGGTGCTGGTACCAAAATTTCAGTAGGCTTAGATACCGGCACCTATGATACCAAGTACCGCTACATCTTTGATTTCTTTCACTTTAAAACCTCCAAATCCTCATGTAATGTGTTCATCTCTTCACCACTCATCCACACTTAGTTGCGGGATTCTGAAAGCCATCATTTACCCTATGATTACCTGCAACATAAAAAATTTCCACATTATTCATAAATTCGACTAACTCTAAGTAATTAAATGCAAAGTTGAGTTAAAATGCATGTAATGAGGCTGTTAAATATGCAATATTACACGCTCATCAGAGGTTAAGTAGACTTCACGACAAGGCAAAGGAGATGTTTAAGGCTCAAAAGTATGTTCAATTTTTAGTTCCATAGACTGTGATGATGATATCACTTATATTGTATCTTCGTACCATATCCCTCCTACTATTATGTGTTGCCGAGCCGAGGGGGATGAGCCGGCTTGTTACGACTCTTTGGGAGAGATTGTTCTTTACGAGGACGTCCTAGAGGCGGGTTTGAGGTTCCCGATACCCGAACCCATCTGTCAGATTTTGGGACACCTATCACTGGTTCCAGCGAGGTTGAATCCCAACAGGTTTAGGGTGATCCTGACATTCTTCTCATTATGGCGGCTAGTTCACGGTGCTAATGTTCCTTCCCCTTTCGAGGAGTTTTTTATTTCATACGTTCTGTTGGATAACCCTACTCCTCATCAAAGGTGGTATTGCTTTGGCCCGAGATCGGGCAAATTTATTACTGGACTACCCTCAAATTGCCACAATTGGAAGTCTAGGTTCTTCTTCGTTGGAGGTGAGTGGGCCGCTGAGAGGGATCGTGACTTAGTGCCTTCAAGGTGGGACACTGTTCCGATGACCAAGTTAGGTAAGAATTTCACCTTTGCTTTTACATCTAGTCGTCATGTCCCTTTACTTACTACACACTTGGGTTCTTTGCAGCTTCCCCCACGTTATCTCTAGAGCAGGAGAGTAGGCTTCAGGTTGTGCGAGATCATTTCTTCAAGGAGTTTTCGGTCATCATGTCCGCATCGGGTCGTTCCAAAGCCTCTCTTAGGTAGAAAAGGAAAAGTATTTGACCCTCCCAACTGACTTTTGATAGTTATGACTTTGTAGGCTCTTCCTCTCACACCAACTCCACATGTTCCACTATTGATAGAGCGATGGTGGAGGCTCTTTATGCTTCCAGGGTGACATTTTCCCCTCTTTCCTCTAAGAGGGCAAAGTCTGATGCCCCAACACTTCTCAATCGATGTCCGTTGGCCAGGTTACTTCCCAGGAGATGGGACCCAGTGATGCCCCCACTTCTTTCCCTACAAAGACTCCATCGCATTCTAGAGCTCGCTCTAGTACGGCTGTAGGGATTGAGGCTCCAAAGCGGTCTCCTACTAGGACTGGAGCTCCACATAGCTGCTCTTCTTCCAGTAGTGGTTTGGTATCCATGTTGCAGGACGTTAATCTGGCCAAGGAGCGACTTTGAGGGTTTGTGACCACTATAGAGATCCAAGAGGTCGGCTCTCGAGGTCCAGAGGGCATCAGTGATAATGCTATAGAAGGCTTTGCTATGGTATACCGTTTGCTCATCTTTGATTTTGTACCCACTGTTTTTCCCTCATGTCCTGCTTTTTGCATGCTTGTAGGTGGTTGCCGTTTTTCCCTGCCTGGTTTCAAGGACGATGAAGTTTGGAGAGGCATTCAGAGATCTGGCAGTAGAGAGGCAGGCATGAGGGGCTACTGAGGACTAGTTGATACTGGAGAGGTAGGCATGAGAGGTTGTCGCGGAGCAGTTGAGGCTAGCTCATGAAAGAGCCGCGCCTCTTGAGGCCGAGCTTTTGGCGTCTCACAAGAGGGCTGCCCAGCTGGAGGCTGACAGAGAGGCTGTCTGCGCGAGAGCAGAGACAGAGTTGCAGACGTCCTGTGATAGGGCTGCCCAAGTTGAGGTCGAGCTACAGATAGCTTGGGAGAGGGCTACCATGGCAGAGGCTAACCTTTGAGAGGCGCGACTCTCGAGGTCTAGAGGGCATCATTGATATTGTTATGGAGGGCTTTGCAATGGTATACCGTTTTCTCATCTTTGATTTTGTATCCACTGTTTTTCCCTCATGTCCTGTTTTTTGCATGCTTGTAGGTTGCCGCTTTTCCCTGCCTATTTTCAAGGAAGATAAAGCTTGGAGAGGCATTCAAAGATCAGGCAGTAGAGAGCCAGGCACAAGGGGCAATGAGGACCAGTTGACATTGGAGAGGTAGGCACGAGAGGCTGTCGAGGAGCAGTTGAGGCTAGCTCATGAGAGAGTTGCACCTCTTGAGGCTGAGCTTTTGGCGTCTCACGAGAGGGCTGCCCAGCTGGAGGCTGACAGAGAGGTTGCCTGCGCGAGAGCAGAGACAGAGTTACAGGCATCCTGTGACAGGGTCGCCAGAGCTAAGGCTGAGCTACGGATAGCTTGGGAGAGGGCTGCCATGGCAGAGGCTGACCTTCGAGTAGCTCTTGAGAGAGCTACCAAGGTAGAGGCTCACTCCATTGAGATGGAGAAAATGAGGGAGACGGTTGAGAGGACCATAACAGGCTCCTTTATCGATGGTTATGAGGAACTTAAGGGGAAGGTCTCAGTAGCTTTTCCTACCTTTGACTTTTCTAGCTTCATCCCTTATGAGGCACCAGGGAGTAATGGTGATGAGGAGAGTCTTGATGAGAGTGGATCGGGGAGTAGTGAGTGATGTCAGGCAGTGTTTTAAAACCCGGCCCAGCCCGGCGGGTTCACCCGGTGAACCGGTGCCTAAATCGGGCCGGTTCATCAATCATATCGTTTGTGCATCAAACCCGAAATAAGCCCACTTAACCGGATAAAAAATGCTGAACTGTTTAGCCTAGGCGAGTTTAATCAAACCGGACGGTTGAGTGAATTTAGTATAAATTTCAGAGTTTTGGCCCTTTTGGGCATTGCCCTAAATCATTCCCAGCCCTGCCTCCTCAAATTATCTGCGTTTTTACCTCTTCGTTTGCAGTCTGCCTCTTCTTCTTCTTCGTCTTCGATTTGCACCTCTGCCTCTTCCTCTTCAATCTGCACCTCGGCCCCTTCGTCTTCGCGATGTTGGACGTTCACATCACAACCCTCTCAGCGTGAGTCTCTCTCTCTCTCTCTCTCAGTTTCTTACTCTCTCAGTCTTGGTCTCTCTCTACTGCACTGCGAGTAAGAAAAGCCAAAAGGCCTCTACCTCTGAGTTTTGATTTGTTTGTATTTTGTACACAATATTGAATATACATTGAATGAAACTTTGATTTTTATACATTAATTGTGATGGTGATGAAGCCACTGACCTAAAGAAATGAGTACACAATAAAGGTGATTTAGACCAAAGGAACTTTAAGGCAATTAGTTCATCCATGTTCTTGCCCAAACAGTACTCTTATGTATAGTTTCTTTGCCTATGCCAGATAATGGATTAACAAAAATATAATTGTATCATTGCATTGGTCTTATTAGAAACTATGATAGCAAAGAGATTTAAAGTAGCTTTGGGATGACAGACCTTAAGATCTTTAGCTGGAATGGCGTTGCAAATGTTATTTTCATGATTTGAAGCAGCTTTGGGATGAACAAGCTTTGATTTTTTTTACATATTTGATGTTATTTTCATAATTATTGTAATTTTTTGACCTATTTATTATTATTTATAATTATTATTTATTTTTTTATTATATTACCGGTTGAACCAGTGACCCAACGGTTGAACCATTGACCCATTGACCCGGTCCCTTTGCCTGGTTAATGTCCGGGCCGGGTTTTAAAACTATGATGTCAGGGGTGTAACACTTTTATCTTTTTGTTTTTGTTGCTAGGTCATGTTCTACTTTTGTAAGTGGTCTATGAACTTCTATGGAATAAGAGACAACTTTTGAAAAAGACAAAATCTTGAAAAAATTTATTTGATAATTTGAAGTAGATAACAACAAAGATTGATTAAAACAACCAGAGATAGTTTAAATGATGGCTACTGACTTGTTCACCCACTGACTTGCCCCCTGCTATTGGTAGTACATCTTTAGGTGTTCTGCGTTCCATGGATGGGCCAAGACTTTTCCTTCAGAGTTTTGAATTTTGTAGGTGTCCGGTCTTACAACCTCTGTGACCATGCAGAGTCTTTCCTAGTTTGGACTTAGCTTCCCTTCTCAAGAGTCCTTGATAGATAGGATGACCTTTTTTAGGACTAGGTCCCCACGCAAGAAGGAGCGAGGTTTCACCCTCGAGTTGTAGTACTTGGTCAGACAATGCTTGTACTCTGCATTCCTGAGCATGGCTATCTCCCCCTCCTCCTATACCAAGTCGAGGTTGATGTGGAGGTTTTCTTCATTAGTGGTAGGGTCATGGTGTTGGACCCTGAGGGAGTGTACCCCAATTTTGACCTGTATGACTGCCTCTGTCCCATAGGCTAAGGAGAAAAGGGTCTCACCCGTGGGGCTTCTTGGCGTCGTCTGGTAGGCCCATGATACGCCTGGGAGTTCGTCCACCCATCGGCCCTTTGCACTTTCTAATCTGATTTTTAGGTTATGGAGGATGGTTCTGATGATGACCTCCGCCTGCCCGTTCGCCTATGGATGGGCTGGGCTAGAGTGGGGTTGCTTGATCTGTAGGTCAGCCCAGAAGCTATTAAGGAGTTTGTTATCAAAATGTTTGGTATTATCACTTACTATGACATGAGGTACTCCGAAGCGATAGACTATGCTCCTCCAGATGAAGTCTTTCACCTTCTGGTCTGTTATCCTGGCTAAGGGTTCAGCTTCTGCCCATTATGTGAGGCAAGCATCAGTTTGAGAATTTCCTATTTTTGGCTCACCAACAACTGCATAGTCTCCAACAGCTGTTGCCCGACCACAGGATTCACCATAGTGGACGTCCGCCTCCTCCTGACGAGCTGGGCCATTGTCTTCCGATTGTTGGTTCATCGATCTGGTTGTAATTGCATTTGATTCAAAAGAAAGTAGCAAGGTGATAGAAAACTCAGTTGTTTTCCACAGACGACGCCAAACTGATGATGCACAAAATAGGCTTATGCACAATCAGCGGTTGAGTGTATGATTCAGAATAATTAATAAGGCAATCAAAAAAGCAATCAATAACAGAAGGTAAAGATTAGGTCAACACATGCAACAAACAAATGTATAGTGGTTCGGTCAAGGTGACCTACTCTACTTCGAAGGCGGCGACGGTGGCCGGAGAACTTTATTAATAAATTAGATGGTGGGAGAGAGAGCAAGGGTAAGCTCTAGGAGATGTTTGGTAGCTATGAGAGGTAGCTTGTGTAAGAGTGTGTAAAGAGATACAGAGGTGTGTAAAAGGTGTGTCCCTCATGTGTAGATGGTTTACAATTTATAGGCATAGAGTCTTAGTTGAGGCGGTGAGGTGATGGGTAGGTTACTGGCTTTTCGGAGAGGATAATTACAACTAGGATATGTACAATTAAAGATAGCGTTGATTTCTGAGAGTGGCTATCCCTGTAATTACTTTTCACGTGTGATAATATTCCGGACCTCTTGAACCTTGGACTGAGCTGAGTCCATGAGCTGGGCTTGGCCTGCTTTGTAGTTGATTTTGGGCTTACTTGATTAATTAGACTTGACTCAATTGAATCTGGGCTCATCAAATTCCATATTACTCTTGTTCTTAATTTGACTAAAATAAACATGTAATTTAAAGAACATTAGAGATGGAATTCTATTTAAAATCATGCCTACGGAGTGATATAAATGCTATTAGCAAATTAAACATGCTAACTTTATTTTATATAAAATACCAATAGGCTACATAAGCAATCATGCATTTATCTCAATTTTTAAGAATTTTAAACTGCTGTTCCGAGAGGGGGAGATATGTGTGGATCTTCCCTCACAATTAGACGACTTGGACAACCACCAATTTTAAACATATATCTACTACAATTACCTCTTCTCACAAAAATTTATCGATTATTAGTGAGAACCTCCTTTTTTGCCACAACAGCCCCATGAAAAACCATGATGATTAGTGTTGTTAATTTACCAATTAAACACTAAAACACTCAATCACTCACGTGGATCCCAACCCAATGACCTAAACCCTTTGATTCATAACTATGGATGATAAATATATTCAATCAATCACATAGTGTGCATGTGTGCTCAAATTACAAGTGTGTTTGAAAATATGATAAAGAACACAAGTAATTTGTTGACGCATAAACCCTCCTCGAGAAAATTCGCGAGCAACTGTCTCGGTTCACCAAAATCTAATCCACTACCCCAAAATCAGCTTACAAGTACACAAGTCTTATACTTCAACCAAAATCATGGTTATACACTCATTTCTTTCAATAAGCCTGTCCACCAGATACATCCACCGATGTCTTGGATAGCTTCACGTGGATTCTCCACCGCAGTGGATCCTCTAGGTCTCGAGCAATCTTAGGCACACCAACGTTCCTCGGTATGCATATTCCATTAGGTTTGGTCTTCAACCGATCATGATCTTCTTCTCAAAGTTGTAAGGTTGGATAAGAATCACTAGATGGTAGTCTTTGAATTTAGTGATATGGGGTTGTGGTGTGATCTCTAAGGTATAAGAGACAAAAATTTTGGTCACAAAAGAGATACCATAGATTGAGAAAGACACTCCCTATTTATAGGCTTAGAATAATGGCAATCTTGGTCAGCAAGAAAACTCAAATTTGTGAACGACCGCTCGATTGACAGGATGGTGGTCATAGGGTGGTGGTCACTAGAATGAAAATAAGCTTTCAAACCAACCTCGAACGACCTCAGGGGGCGACCCCTGATCTCCTCCTTTTGGTCTTTTTCCTTTTTCTTCTCTAAGTCATACAGAGTTTGCTATAGTGAAGGCTACGGACTTGGCAGTCCCTATTAATTTTTTAAGCCTAAAACCAAGTAAAAAATTTGTCCTCTTAAGCATTAAAGAATGTTGCTCAAGAGGGATCATCTAATGGCTCAAACTATTTTTTCAAATTACAAAATAGTTTAGAAATTTGTTTTTACAAAAATCACCTAGGAGTCATACACGGATTAATACCGATTTTATTTTAACACTAATCCTCCTAAGTTTATTAAACCAATGGATCCCAAAGAATGAAGGTACATATGGAGTGCATATGATATAATTTTGACACTTGATTCAATTGACACTTTTGGATATCATTATTGTAGCATCATGACTATGGAATATGTTGAGATTTATAAGGAATCCATGAAATTAATCAATTACAAAACATGACACAAGTAAGAAATTAAGATAAAACCCACAAATCATTGAACAAAATGAACTATAAACTAATCTCAACACTCAGGTATACTTCTCTAATCTCTAAGTAGAAGAAGTACTTTTTTGAATGTAGCTTGAAGATTATAGTCCTACACATCACCACTAAACCAGTACCTTGTGAAAAACATAATATGTATGAAAGATAGGCATGAAAATCACAAAGTTAAGCATAGAGCATATTCATGTTAACATTATGTAAGTGAAAACATGTAACATATATAAGAACTAACTTGTCTAATATATTTGAGAACCTTTAGATATAGCATGACAATATACAACTAATTCTCTCCCTTAATTGGTGTTCATGAGTAAAATAACAAGTGAAAAATAAAATAGTGTAAAAACGATGACTTCATGTCAAGTTTGTAAATGGACTTCCCTTAAGTATTAGAACAAACTCACCCTTACTCTATTCACATGCAACTTATCTAGACTAGTCAAGAGTAAATATCCCCAATTTCTTTCATATGTACCTAAAATATTCTCTTCCTTTTTGTCACAAAGTGTCAATTCAATGACATAACATAACATTTCAAGTACAGAATCAAGTTATCCCAACATATTATTTCCTATTTGTCACAAAATACCACCCAAGACAAATCACTACAAACAACATAGAATCATGGTTTAACAAGAAGGTATAAATATAAACCAACTAGCTAAATTATGCATGTAAAGTAAGCAAAAGACAAACAAGGCATATAACTCAAAGTCTAAATAATAAAGTATCAAATAACAGGTCTAAGAGCATGTCAAAACAAAGGAAAAAATGGCAAAACAAATAAAAGCCAACCAAATGGAAAAGTCAACAAAAAATGGAAAAGTCTTTAAGTATAGACCATGAATACAAAAAACACTCGAACTCCCATATGGTCCTGTACTAAAGCCTCCTAAATATCTCCAAGGGCTGCATCATCTCCACCATTTTTGCCCTACGACTATGTATTTGGCTTGTCATCCTCATCAATAAATCCAGCATTCTGAAGCATGTGTTGGAGACGCTGTACTTCCCAGCGTATGTCTCTTTGATCTCTCACAATGCTAGACTTCCCTTTGTCTAGAGAATTAGTCTGAGAGCTGTGTTACTCAATTTTTTGATCTTTGTTCAATTAAGTTTAGCTTTATTTTGTGGACTCCAAATAAATTTTTTAGATTCACACCAATTTTGTTCTAAAGACCCCAAATAAAATTTTTGGATCCATGTTCAATTGAGCCAAATTTTATTTTAGGGCCCCAAATAAAATTTTTATTCTCAAATTCAATTCAACCCCAATAAAATTTGTAAACTCATGTTCAATCAAACCTAATTTTTATAGAAACACCAAAAAAACTACTAGGAAAGGTTTTATACTCATATTTAATTAAGTTCGATTTTATTTCACCTTGTGAGAAAAAAAAAATATTTTTAGGCCCCCTAGACTAATATGAAAATAATTTCTTTCCTAATAGTACAATTTATGTCTTGAAACTTACCATATATAACAAAATTATGTAATATTTGTTTATGTTTTGTTATTTCTAAGTAGAACCTTATCTAAATTTTTTGCCAAAGACAACCTTTTGCTTCGTATTTTACTTAAGATATCGAAGTGTCTTTCAACGGTTAAGGTTGAACGACCACAATATAGTCTAACAATCTTTTCTCTCTGTGATGTGAGACTAAATATATTTAACCCAAAGGCTCGGGATTAATCTTGGTTTATTCGATTTGAGAGAGAGTAGCCCGGGGGTGGGGGAGTGGGTGTAATGGAAAGGACAATGGCCAATGGGGACACTAGTAAAGTGGCTAAATGTTAGGCGGTTGCATGCGTCTGCACATTTCATATGACTAAAAAACACACTTTTCACTATTCTCACATTGCCATGATGTCATAACAGAATTTTTTTTTTTCCAAAAAAGAGGAAATTTTATTCCAAAAAAGAAGAATTTACAAGAAGCAAATACCAACAAAATTTAAAAGTATAAGAATTGGCTTTAACCCTTCAATGGGTCAAAATCAATTTAATTGCATTTTAAAAGCCTATTTGAAAAGAAATTCCTACTACCAGCACTAAGACTTCAAAACAGCTGCCTGCTTGTTGTATGGAAACTTCTGAAATGCTCTAGGCAAAACCAGTTCATATCCCATTCCAGACTCCTAGTTGCAGTCCAGAAGACAGAATCAGCCATGCAGCTGAAGCAAACTCAGAAGAGACAAATCAGAATCCAGTGGCAGGCAGTCAATTCAACTCCAGCATCACAGCTAAGCTCCAATCCCATCTCAAAGCAGAGACATACAACTTCAGCTTAGCATACTACTAAACAGACAGAAAACTCTGCATAAATGCAGTAATAGCCCCCATAGCAAGAACATGCCATAACCAAATTCCTTTTAAACTCCACTCTATTCCTCAGGCTAGCATTTTCAAAAGAAAAATGCAGACAAAGCAGAATATACTAGCCTTACTATCCAGCTCCAATCCTTCTATCAAAAGTAATAAGCTTCTTTACTCTAGCAGTGGGCATCATGTACTGTTCCTGTAACAAGAGAAATCTACCAGCAAGTGGCAGAATGCCATTGGCAGAGAAATCAGAATGCCTACCAGAATGCACTGCATAAGAAGCCAAAAAATCTGCTATACTGTTGGCCTCCCTGTACACATGCCTTAATTTGAATAGTGAGCAGTTGCGTGATAAAAGTTGAGGATCCAAAAAAACGTGTTTATGCAACACTTGTCAAGTATTTAATGCAGTAATAAATGATGAGAATCAATACAAGCAAAATATAATTTATGTGGTCCAGTCAGCATGACCCACTCCATTGTGAAAGACTATAATGACCTGCTCAACGGGTGTACAGTGTTCAGATGTGAGTGAAATGTGGAGATACCCCCTTATGCAGGTGGGACTTACAATTTATAGGCGCCTAATAGATTGAGGCGTCTTTCTCGTATCAGGTGATGTAATTTGGTGGAGGTGACGTCCTTCTCGTAACAGGTGAGATAATTCCATACAGGTGGTGATGTGTTCGTCCCAATGAGATCTTCTCACCTGTCAGTTATAGACTGAGTCTCTCGCCATAAGGCGGCTGACTTGAATCTCTCTGAAGATAGTGCGATTAACCTAGTTTTTTCCTTCCTGCGATGGGCCTGTCCTGCATTTTTAAATTGGGCATCTGAGCTAGTCCTTGTCTGTGATTCTGGACCTGGTCTGTAATTTTGGACCTGGTCTGAACTGGGCCCATCATAAGTTATAATTCGAACAACTCCAATTATGAATCAATTAACTTGAATTAAAGGTGATTCTAAAAATTTAGCTTAGATCACAACTTATTAAACTCAATCTTTAGTTTTTTAAGATTGATTATGAATAGTTGGATTTCATTGAACCCTAACTTTAATCGCGTAAAAATGGACTTGATTTCGTTGAATTGTGCTTTATTCCAAGTTTTCTTTTATGGTCCATTTGGTAAGGTGAATGGAAAAATAGAAGAATAGGAAGTATGACTGATACACTTTCTACACTTCATGGGAGAAATCATTCATTCCTTCTTTTTTGTTTTGTGTTTGGTAAAAATGATGGAAAGTAGGAAAAATTAACTTTTTTCGTTTTTGGTAAGATAGAAAAAATCTTTTTTTTTTTTTAATTTTAATTTTTTCAAAAAATATAAATACATAATATGTAATTGATAAATATTGTATATATATATATATATATATATATATATATATATATATATATATATATATATTAAATGAAATATAGATAAACTAGCAATTACCCGTGCCTGAAGGCACTATATAACCAAAAAAAATTATTTACAAAACTGAAAATACATTCGAAAAAATTAAACACCCACAATGTCTGAAGTAGGGATGACAATCAAACCGTATTGTGTTATTTCGGATTCAAAACAAAAATCTTTCAACCCTAACATGAACTACCTAGTTACTCATTTCAAAATGACCTGATACAAATACAATTCGCTTATAATACCCATAATCGGAGCATGACTCGTGTAACACACTTAATAAACAAATTGTATCCAAATTGACACAATTCGCAATCAACTCGCAATCAACCCGATCAACAGGTTTAGTACACGGGTCACAAATCAAACCTAAATAAATTCCCATTTTTAATACAAATCATTCAATCATCCACAATTTACATCAATGAAAATTTCTAAATTAAAAGTAAAATATATACTCAAAACCGTCTCATCCAACACATGAAAGAAGTCTAACCAAAAAAAATATATACAGAAGTTAAAGAAAACCACATTTCATACTCTTATGTATCTTGCTTAGCACAACATGCCCAAGTAGTCAAACAAAGAGATAATCACAGATAACATAACAACACAAATTTGTTAACAACCACAACCAATATTGACATCTGAAATTCTAATTAAACTAATCTTGCGACAATAATTAAATCTAATATCTCACCAACAATTAAACAAAAAAGCCTTTGTGACAGTTCAGTTCACCTCAAACTTATGGCACCACCAAAGAATAGAAGTCAAGGTGTTTATGAGCCTATCCTCTCTATTTGTGCAATCAAAGGTTAAGTTAATCAATCGATCTGATTCATTAAGTGGATTAAAATCAAGACTTATATGAACTCAAATTAGCAATTCTAATTGAACATAAAAAGGACAAATAAATAATTTGTCATTTTCTTGACGAATCAAATAATAAAATTTTACATCGAATATGAATTCAAATGTTGGAATTGTCTTGCATTGAAAGCCATGAAAAATTGACTTAGAAGTTTTATATACTTGATAACAAACTCTAAAACTACTCTAATTGTTACCCAGTATTTTGTGGCAACGCTCCAAAACACATTTTGTCCCCTGATTATTTCAGCAAACAAATGAAATCTTAATATTCAAATTTTTCAAACACATGCCTTGGATATTTTCCCTCTAATTTCGTTTGATATGAAAAATAAAAAGAATGAATATATAATCAGACTATGCACTTTATAGATCGCCTTTCCAGCCCCAGTAAATGGGAACCTTCAATTTACACCAATTGGTTTTCCAATTACAAAGTAAAATGAATAAAAAATCAACTAACCAGTTGATCTCCTTAGATCCACCACTGGATTAAAGACCAAAGGAAAATGCCCAATGCTTGTGCTCTTATACTATCATTATCGTCTTTGTGATCTATACCACTCAAACACATTTAAAAACAATTAGTGATTAAATAATGAGTAAACCATATGTTTTTATGGAGTAAACAAAATAGATAGGCTTACCTTTGAGCGAGCATGATTCTTTAAGTATTATAAATCAATTGGCTTTGCCTGCTATGAAATGGGAACTAATTATAAGCAAAACAAAAAGGTAAACTTATGCTATATCCAAGTAAAACTAACAAAAATACAGAAGCATCAGTGTGCAAGGTAAAAACACGAAGCAAACTTAATAGGCTATAAGGATGATAGACATATCTAATGATTAACCCAATCACAATACCAGCTCTTACTGAAGTTGATAGCAGATGAACCCAAATGAACTTGAATTCTCTTTTACAGTGACTGAATTATGCTTCTGCATGTTTATTAGAGGGAAGAAGATATATCCAAATGAATCTAGGAATAACCCGTGAAGAAGCTATGTAACACAAAAAAAAAAAATTTGAGGACTTAAAAATTACCCAGAGTTGTACCAAAAGCAAAAAAAAACACCTCACATCTCATGATCAGTTATGTGCATAAATTTGATACTAAATAGCGGCAATCTAAGATTTCAAAAATCATTTGTCTTTAGCCACAAATATGATGTAGAATCGGTTCAAAAAGAAATTTGAAAGCAAGCAAGTCACTCATATTCATCAAAACACATGGGGACAAAGTCATCATATTTTCAGACAATTAAGAAAAATACAGCTAACAGTGGTTACATGGTCAAGTGGGATGGGGAATTTTGTCAAACACATGGTGGGTTTGGAGGAAGGGGGTTCTGGCAGTACGATGAAGGGGGGTGGGGTAAACTTATTTCCAAATGAAGGTGGGGGTTCTGGCAGTACGATGAAGGTGGGTGGGGTTCTGGCATTACGATGAAGGTGGGTGGGGTAAACTCACCATTATAACATAATAAGCTATAAAATTGAAAGGAAATACAGACCTTATACATTTGTTTTAATTTTTCTAAGTTAGAAAATTTCAACCAACCATTCTGCTGAGTTAATTCAAGAAGGCAGCATCAATGGTGAAAAACACAGTAACTCATATGCAGACCAATCAAGAAGTTGTTGACTGTATGAGACCATAATCTTCAGAGATTAAAAAAAAACCTCAGCCACCCATCATATAACATACGAACTGCTCGATTAAGATCTACATCTCCCCTATCCACCCACATGACTATATCTAATCCTCTGGCTTACAACTAAACTCTCTTAACCTTTATCAAAAAACAATTCAAATCCGGTTTCAGTCAAAACACTACATTACAAAGCTAAAATCATAAGTAACGAATGCCCTTTTTTCTATCAAACCCACTAAAAAAACACCAATTACACCTTTCAAATACCAAACTTCTGTTATTTAGAATAAAAAATACAAAAGCTTGATGGGTTAAAAAGTGTTTATTTTTAAATCAACTCTTTTACTAACTTCTTTAAGTTAAGCTTCCCTTTAAAAAAAATGGAGAACAATACAAAATAGAGGCCCAAGAAAAATAGAGGCTCACCGACTTTTTGAAGAAAAATGCAAAGCTGCATTCTTTAACAACAAAATAGAAAGGAAACTCAAAATACCAATATGTAGGCATGACAGGCAACTTTAACATGCAAATTTAACATGAATAGGATCCCTGAATATGCTGAACATGCAAATTAGACTGAATATGCTAAGCCGTTGCAGCTTTTTGGAAAGAGCCTAAATAATTGGAAAAAGCCCAATACCTCAGAATATCATAATGGAACCGTGGAAGGAGGAGATGATCAAAAGTCTCACTTTGTCCTTAATCCAAACCCAAGAAAAGTCACCTACGCACATGACCCATCAATGTCAACTTAAGTAGCAAACAAAACTATATGATCAATGACAAATCAAGCAAATGCTAAATGTTAAATGCAGTCCAAGCAAATAAGCAAATATAGAACTTGCAGTGACATGTTAAATGACTGTGTGTGCGAACACTACCTGAAAAACAGAGAATGATTCAGAGGGTGCCTTTGACAGAGAATGTATGTCAGGCGCATTTGATCGAAGAGCTTATGGGCAGGGAGAGGAGGAGGTGATGAATCATACCTGTTGGGGCTGGGCGCGCGCGAGATTGGACGGACGAATGAATTAGGCAACAGATTCAGAATTCTAAATTCCAATTAAAATATATTGAATCCCTTACAGGCCTAAAATAGAATCCTCCCACTGGATTATAATGAAATTCAACATGAACATTCAAGAGTCAGACAAATCATAACATGAGAGATATAAAAAGAGAAAGAAAGGAAGAGATACCGACCTCGATTAAAAAACAAAGAAGATGATGAACGATAATCTGCAGAACATCAAACACATTTTCTTTGAAGCAAAACATCAAACACGTGGTGGGTGTTGATGATATGAAGGGGTGGAGGCAGAGGAGGAAGGGGAAAATGAGAGAGGTAAGAGAGAAGTGGTCTGTTAATAGTAAATCCTCCTCAGCGAAAGAGAACGGTATACAACTGTACATACACAAATATAATTTAGATAACGAACCTCGTTACAAAGAATGGTTGGATGCACCGCCTCTCCCGTTCACCGTAGTCTGCACTCTGTAGTAGAAGAGAGTGTGAATTGAATTTCGGAGAATCAATGAAGCCCTCTGCCCAGGGAATGAATAACCAAAATAAGAACCTAAACCATTATTATATCAACAAAAATGCTAATTCCATTACCTTCGTCCCGTTTATCACTGTAAATGTCAATCTTCTCACCCTTCCTTTGGACATTCAGATCATGTGAAAACTTGCATTTAAAACCCTTAGCACACTGACCCACCTTGAAAAATTTGCATACTAAAGACTTCGGATCAACACCTTGTAAAATTGAAAGATTTGAGATTGGTGGAAGATTTGAGATGGATTCCATGTAATAGAGGCGTGAGAGAGAGAGAGGCGTGAGAGAGAGGAAGAGGCAGAAGTGAGAGGGAGAGGCGTGAGAGAGAGAGAGAGAGAGGCGTGAGACAGAGGCCGGTGTTGGGCGGGAAAAAAAAATTTAATACTCATTGTTGACCGTTAGATCATAATTTTTGAGATGATCTGAACCGTCTTTTATGTTAGGATTACATTGTCTGTTGGATGTGTTTATGTTTTGTCTCAAAACGATCTGGACCGCTCTTTATCTTTTGGATTCAAACTTCGCTCTACTTTATTATATAGATAACATACATTTCAACACATATAATTAATTTTTCATCAACTTTTCTATTCAATTTTGGCGTGATTGATTTTGGTGAGTTACAACGAAAGTTAATTCATCCATTTTTTCATCCTTCTTATTTTGTTTCTTTACCAAATATAATATTTTATCTATCTCTAACTTTTCATCAGAGCATTACTATCCTATTGGGTCCATATAGATTCTTTGAAGGAAAAATTAAAAAAAAAAAAAAAAAAGATGTCTTTTGAAATTTAATGCATACAACCGACCATTACTTTTTTGGATATCATCATCCAGTCATCTAGTGATTCAAATCTATATGGTTGATTCTTAGAAGAAAAAAAAGAAGTCAGTTGAAAATTGATGCATATGACCAATCATTGCTTTTATAATAGCATCATCTAATGATAGCGATGGTTTCAAATCTTGTATTGCTCATAAGTTTTACTTAAAAAGAAGTGACATTTCTCACTTTTGTTGGTGGAAGTGTGACAGATACCAATGTTTTCACAATTTTTGAAATCTAGTCATTAGCATATCCATTGCTTTCTAAAGCCGTATGCCGTGTTTGTTTCACATATAGGTTGGTTGAAGATGAATATAAGCAGGTTGTCAGTCGACTCCGTATTAGTCTCGTGTGAAATTAATTGTATTAAATTGAAATAAATAGAACGTCATATTTGTGTCTGTGATCCTTTTTCAATTAAGCATATATTAGATAAAGCGATGCAAAAAAAAAAAAAATTAAGAGATTTTTTGCATTTAAACCATTCCCTCTTCTATAAATTTTCGTATTATATTGAAAATATGCAAACACAAAATACAACGAAACAATATACCACAGTGGACATGTTTATCGATGGATCATCAAATTTGACATTGACTAGCTAATCTACAAAGTTTTTGATAACTTTGAAGATGAACCCATGCTTCAAATCTTGGTGGGGCCTTGAAGACTTTATACCTTGGTCACTTGTTGCACAAAGTAAATGGATTTGGCCAAAGTTTATCCATAAAGAGGAGTCATTTTTTTTTTAAAGTCCTAGCAGGTTCCCCCCTTCCTCCCCCCCCTCTCTCTCTCTCTCTCTCTCTCTCTCTCTCTCTCTCTCTCTCTCTCTCTCTCTCTCTCTCTCTCTCTCTCTCTCTCTCTCTCTCTCTCTCTCGTCATCATGAGGGTGATCATGAATATAATCTGGGCGGGGTCCTCCCAAAACTATGCTTATGTAATCATGTGTATACAAAAAAAAAATTGATGTAGTGAACTGTATGTGAGGCATGCATGAAATCCCAATGGGGTCTCTGAATATAACACGAATTTTGGCTTTAAAAGATTGGATTGAGAATTTTTGTCTTGACTGCGAGGTCAAGAATGATCAAAAAGAACTGTTAAGGACAATCTTTTTTCTCCCACGAAGTGCAAAAAAGATTACACAGTCCCCAAGATTTATTTGTTCATTGGGTTCAGATGGTAGACACAAAAATTGCAAAGGAAAAGATTTTCATGCATATCTGAATATACTTTTATTAGAAGATAATTTGTCCTCACCCATAAAAGTTTGCTAATAGGTGACAGTCCAAAAGATAAGTGCCTTTCTTTACCCCAACTAGATCATTTAATTTTTTATTTTATTATTTAACCTTGATGATGTTGGAATTTTTGATTTCAAAATTGAACTTTTTATTTTATTAGTTGTTTTATGGTATGTGTTGTGTTTAATAATAATTATTTACTTAATTATACATAAGTTTTCATAATCAGTAACTTCTAGACTTGGGGTAGCTGTTTTCCTCCTTTACCAAGTAAGTAGTACTAAAATTGTTCTTTTTAATTTTCATATTCGTTACAACTAACAAATTTGTTGATTGTCATGAATGATTGGTTGAAAGAATCTCTATTGCAAAAAGCTTGATTGAATTTTAATTTTACAGAAGCAATTTATAAAAGAGGCAAAAAAAAAAAGTGAGTAGAATGAAGAGATATTACTTACTTGTCATTTTTATGTTCAATTAGAATTGCTAATTTGAGTTCATATCTTGATTTCAATCCACTTAGTGAATCAGATCAATTGATTACTTAACCTTTGATTTTGATTTCAGAAATAGAGAGGATAGACTCATAAACACCTTGGCTTCTATTCTTTGGTGGTGTGATAGCTTTGAGGTGAACTGCGCTATCACAGAGGCTCCTTTGTGTAACTATTTGGTGAGATATTAAATTTAATTATTGCCGCAAGATTAATTTAGTTAGAATTCCAGATGTCAATATTAGTTGGGATTGTGAACTAATCTGTGGTGTTATGTTATTTGGAATTATCTTTTTGTTTGACTACTTAGGTTTATTGTGCTAAGCAAGATACTTGAGAGTATGAAATATGATTTTCTTTAACTTTTGTCATATGTTTTTTTTTTTTGTCAGACCTATTTCATGTGTTGGATAGGATGGTTTTGCGCATATGTTTTA
The DNA here is from genome assembly GCA_951799425.1 of Ilex aquifolium. Lineage (NCBI taxonomy): Eukaryota > Viridiplantae > Streptophyta > Magnoliopsida > Aquifoliales > Aquifoliaceae > Ilex > Ilex aquifolium. Next base: position 27,475,135 of record OX637395.1, read on the forward strand.
CTTTTAATTTACTAATTTTCATAGATGTAAATTGTGGTTGAATGAATGATTTATATTTAAAATGGGGATTTATTTGGGTTTGATAGGTTAAAAATACTTAAACATGCTAAATAGGTAGTGTTCGTCGTATTGATTGTGTTATGGGGGTCATCACAACCCAATTGTGACCTGTGTACTAAACATATTGATTGGGTTGATAGCGAGTCGTGTCAACATGGATACAATTTATTTATTAAATTTGTTACACGGGTCATGCTCTGATTATTGGATTATAAGCGAACTTTATTTGTATCAGGTCATTTTGATATGATTAATTAGATAGTTTGTGTTAGGGTTCAGAGATTTTTGACATGAATCCAAGAAAACACAACACGGTTTGATTGTCATCTCTACTTCAAGCATTGCAGGTGTTTAAATTTTTCAAATGAATTTTCAGTTTTCTTAATGAATTTTTTTTTATTATATAGTGTTTTCAGACACGGACAATTAGTAGTGATACAATAGAATATATAGGATAAGAAACTATAGCTAGTAAAGTTGAATAACTTGCAAAAACATCTCATCTGAACGACTTCAATTCTGAGAAATCTCTATTAGAAATCTAACATCCTCTTTATATACTGTTTGGTGCCTTTTACCAGAATTCATGACCCTTCAAATGGATTGTATTTTCCCGATAGACATAACCCTTTCAAACGAATGTTTTTTTTTTTTTTATCAACGGTCATAACCTACACTAATAAATGGATTTTTCCAAACAATGTCTTTTCTAAAAGTTACCACATTTCAAATAATCAAACAAAACCAAAATTTCACAATGTTTGATATGAATGAAGAAGGGATTGATGTGGACGAAGAAAATAGTCGACCAAATCAGTGCAAATCCAATAGTATTTTCCTACTGATATTATAACCTTGATAATATTTATTGGCTAAATTAGTTAAACCCGGGATATCGTAATTTTGCTTAATAGTTTTCAACCAAGTACCAAAAAAAAAAAAGGAGGATTTTTTTTTGGACTAGAAGAAAGGTTGTTGAAATTTTTGCAAGCAAAGTGAAATGGTTTACGTGAGAGACCTAAGAAACAGAGAACTTTGAGGCAGACAGATACGGGGACTGAATCGATGATTTAATGAGTTTGTAATTATAGTTTGAATTGAGGAGGTACCTACCTTGATAAATTAATAGTTGAAGTGTTTAAAGTTTCGCGCGAAATCTTGTATATTTAAAAATGTATTAAGTATTTGTTTTTAAACCACGAAAAGACGAAATATTTTGTAGAAATTTGAAGGAATTAACGAAATGAAATTGGAAACCATCATTAGAACTGAATTTTAAGGTAATCTTGTCATATGTATGGGTTGGATCAAATCAATATTAAATAGCACTTTGATACATCTAAATTTAAAATCATAAAATATGATATAACCGAAATGATCAAAATATCTATTTATATTCAAGTAATTGGATTTAGCTAGATATCACAAGTGCATCCATACTGGTAAAGCTTTTCTTTTTTTTTTTTTTAAATTACATAGTGTTCAAGTTTGCGTCAATTATTTTTTCGAGCTCAACAGTTGGTCACCATGACTTGAATTGAATTAGACGTTAGAGTATTAGCCCTTAGAAAGTGTAAGAAGAGATTGAACTTGATACCTCTAAATTATCAAAAATCAAACACAACTACTGAAGCACTCAAAAATTAAGATTGATAAAGCTTTAAAACAAATAAAAGTTGGTCAATAACTTAGTTGTCAACAGTCACTTCAAACGTTCTACAAAAGAACCACTTCCAAATTCCAATGGGAGTGTGAAGGCGACCGACGTCTAAAGGTTCTTATAAGGAGAAAGGAAAGATCCAAACGTGAAAAACAAGGTCCTAAGCCTAACCACCATTGCCAATGGAAGTGCCGTTGTTCAGTGAACTTCGTCAAAACCCTAATTGATGATGACACGTGGCACTGGCCACTTAGCAAGCCCTCCCATTCACAGTAGTCTCGAATCATTTCACTGGATAAATGATAGATTCTGAAGAAGCAGCCCCACTTTCTCCATGCGATTGCAGATCCAGTTCCATTACAAAAGCAATCATGCCTTTGGAATAGAAACCATTAGAAAGGTGCTACAACTACTCAAATGCAGTACATGTAAATCATTGTTTGAGCTGGGTTGTAAGACTGAAATTGATGGCAGTTATATGGGATTCAACTAATCATATATATGCAACATATACATATACATATACTAAAAATTGTTCGTACCTTAAAACATTGTGTAATCAAAACAATTGACTAGTAAAAACATATGAGCATTTGCAAGAGCCTTTCTAAGAGAAAATAATTCTCATTACATGAAAAAAATGCAAAACTAATGTTGTGTTTGGATTATATCTCAAAAACTATTTTCTGTTTTGTGATACAAAAAACAAGCCAAAACTTGTTTGGACAAATTGTTCTCCGAAGCACTTTTGGAAAAATTTGGAGAATAAATGGGTGAGTTTCGAGAATAGGTAACAAATGTTTTGATTGTTTTGAAGACAAAACATGGGACATCATCTGGAAAATTGGGAAAACACTGATATAGGATTATAGTGCACCTAAACCCAGTTGGTAAAAAAAATACACAATATGGAATGGATCGTCTCTCACAATTATACACGTGGAATAATTAGACACAACCTAAAGGGGGTGAATAGGTTAATTAACAAATTCGATCAATAAAGATTATGAACCATTTTTAATAACCAAAAAACTCCATCATGTGAATTGATGTAGAGATTTAGCAATTGACTGATTTACACTCAAATTCACCACTAGTGTAATCTCTCACCCAAAGCTAGTGATCTACAAAACTCTTTTTAATGAATTGAAAGATAAACAATCAATCATTTAAACACATGGTATGTGTGTGTGCGATTGCTAGTGTATATGCAAAATTAAAGTAAGAAAGAACACAAGTAATTTATTTACGCGGAAATCCAACTAGGAAAAATCGTTGAACCGCTCGGGGTTCTCCTGACCTAGTCCACTAAACTCAAAGTCAAATTACAAGTTTTTGAGACTTATACCTCAATCAATATCATGGTTAGATGTTTTTTTTACTGTAGTTCTCTCCTTAGCACCCACTGAAATTATGAGTAGCTTCCCTTGAATGCATCTACTGCAATGGACCATTTAAGCTCTTCAAGTGATCTTTTAGGACGCATCCAAGATCCATGATTTGCACACTCTTCCACAATGGATTTTGTTGATCTCCAAGCAAGAACTCATTCTTCAATGTATGAGGTTGAATAAAAGATTCAAGATGGATGACCTTTGGAATTTATGAATTTAGGGTTTTTTCCTTAGCACTCCAGAAGTTAGAATGCTGAAAATAGGCTTACAAGAGGCTTACCCTAGCTCAGGAAGGCTTACCATTTATATAAGCTCGGAATAGGATTTATCTTGATAATCAAGCAAACACAAATTTGTGAACCACCGCTCGAGCTGTTAGAGAGCAGTTAGATCCAAATCAAATTTAGCAAGTAGAGACAGCTAGAGCTGTCTCAAGACCGCTCGAGTGGCGGCGAGACAAATCTCTATTGCCCAACTCGTCAACCATTTTCAATTCTATCCATAAATATTCAGAGACCGTTCTAACAGAAGACAAGCAAGCAAAAGAGCAATCACTACTGGTTTTTAAACTAGAAACCCAGCAAAAACCTGTTCTATCAAGCACTAAAAGGTGTTGCTCAAATAAGGTCCAATGAATGACTAAATCTATATTTTCAAAACACATTTATAGTTCAGAAAATATTTTTCAATGAAAAACTAATGAGTCATTCTTGGGTATTCCTAATGTATAACCCCATATCGCAAGAGAAGCCTTTTTATTAACTTATAACCCCATATCACAAAGCTCTTTATACCTAAAGCGTAGGCAAACTACAATAAGGTTTGAAAATGAAATATGAAGTTTTTTTTTTCCTTAAATTAAGTGTTTTTTTAACTAGCACCTGTTTTTTGCAATTTTTGCTTTTTGTTTTTTTCCTTACTTGGGCTTCTCTCTTCCTCTAAGTCTAACTGTATGAATAATAGTACACATATACATGTATATAAGTGTATCATTTCATTACTTGTATATATAGAGATTACTTTTGGAATTATTAATCAATCATGTTTTACTTTTTTTTGTAAACAACTTGCTTTTTTCTTATACAAAAAAAAAAGTTAAATAGTCTTATCAACCAATAAACTTATTTTTAAACAACTTGGTAATTATCTCTCTGGATTTCTTTCGATGGATGATATATTAAAGTATTTTTCAAAATAAAAGCATTTTAGGGTGGGTTTATTTTTAAAAAACTAATTGTGACTTTTGGGAGAAATTGAAAAGATGGAAAATAAAAATAACATTAAAGACTACTAATTCAAAGTTAGTGACTTTTAGCTAAAACCACTAATTCAAATGGTTACATCTTTTCATAAAGACATTATTAACACCTTTTAATTAAAAGATACAATTACAAATGGTTACAGTTTTTCATAAAGTCACTTTTGATATCTCTTAAAATAAAAGGCACCATCAAATGGTTGTACATTTTCATAAAATTACCATGTTGATACCTTTTAAACCGAAAGACACTATTTTAAATGGTTACATCTTTTATGAAAAATCACTAATGAGTCTATAAATAGGTGATGTCCTACACTCCAAAAATATACCATTGAATAATTTTGTACTACTGTAATTACTCTCCATTCTCCCAAATTCACATGCATTTATTCTTTTCTATTTAATCTAGTATTCTAATTTCTACAGAGGTAGAATACTAGAAGGTGACTATTTGATTTCGTTAAAGTATTTGGATATGGTCTTCGTAAGCGCAATACGCAGACAAGCTTGAAGAGTTTTATTATACTTTGAAAGCAGATTTGTAAAATTTTTGGTGCGCACTTTTCTAAAAAACTAGTGAAAGTAAATACTATTTTTAAGAAAGTATTCTCGTACACGACTTGAAACAATTTTTAATATTGTAGTACAATCCCAATAATCAAATTTTTAACGTAGAGAGAACCCCAAAATTTTTATTCAAACATGGTCTTATTTCTCTTTTTGACATTGGTTCATTATCAAGCATTCCTACCTTACTTCCCGGGAGGGGGAGGGGGGAAGCATTCCCACCTTGCTATCTTTTCCTTGCTTTTTGACAGGTGATTTTGGTAGTTGATTTTGAATGAGTCCATGGGGCAAAGAAAATAAACTTAGAATCTGCATGTTAGTACTTAGGAGGGGTGATGAGACAGTTTATATTTGACAAATTGTATCCTGTTAACTAATAAGGGGGCATACTTAATTAAACATAATCCCTCCCATAATCTTTTTTTCTGCTTTCTTTGAAGTCATCAGAAAGAGAAATAAACTTGACAATCATGTCTAAATCGTGACGTGTCAAAAATCACTCGCCCCATTCCCAACAATTTATAGTTTGAACTCCTCCTTGTATTATAAATCATATATAATCAAATTGTTACCTTGCATAACTGAATTTATGTCTATCCATTTATTAGGATAAATTACACATTGACCCCTTTAACTATAATCTTTTTTTTACTTTTCTCCTTGAACTATCGAATTTTTCATATTGCCCCCCTCAACTACTTTAATTATTTCATATTGCCTCAATTCCAAACGCTCATTTTTTTCGAACGGCAATTGTTGATGTGTAGGTGCAAAGTGAAAAATTACAGATTTCAGGGGACAAAATGAAATGATTTTTCATTAAATATGTAACGAACATTAATAATTAGGACAGTAAAACTAATCACATAGTTGAGAGTGCAATATAAAAAACATGATAGCTGCGGAACATGAAAAAATGATCATAATTGAGAGGGTCAAAATATAATTTACCCCATTTATTACATGGGTTTAACCAAGCAACACCATTATAATCCAAATCTATTAGGATTGAACCTATACTATACTCAACAACCTTATGTTGATATTGCTGCATCGAGTTGACAGATCATCTTAAGAACTACAGATAGTAAGTTTTATTTTTTTTTCAATGGTGGTTTGTGTATTTAGATGCTTCTACATTACCCCTTCGACAGCTATTTGATCAGGATACTTCCTAAACTTGGAATGGATGGTGAAGCGTACTTGACAAGCAGTTATATGGATATGGTGTTTTACCCAATCACCAGTACCTTACAATTTCAGTAAGCTGATGTTTTCTCAACAAACCAAAACTTCAGCTGGTAAAATGATTTAAGTAGATTCAAAATCTAAGCATGGCACATCAAAATTCATGTCTTGAACAGTTTAACTGCGTAAAAGTCATTGTCATCCAAGCCTGTAATTACAAACAACGCAATCATCTGTCTGGTAATATCTTTCTTTTCTGTTTAGGCGACCACACAATCTTTATTTCCCCCAAAAAAAACTTAATACCATAATTGATACATTTGGAAGATTTGAATATTACAAGAATAAACTAAAAGTGAATGAAAAATGATGGAATACTATCAGGCTGAACCGTAAACAAATATGATCAACCCCAGCCCTCCTACGGTTTCAAAGGGAAGAAACAGAAAGTGAACACAGCTTAGCTTGGTTCCAGTCGTGGGTCTGAAAGAAAGCGGTTGAAGACCCAGAAAAATAGGAGTTATAATAGGAATAGTTTGCAAGAGCTCATTTGCCTTCATGCTGTTTGCCTAAAGGCCAAGTCAAATATTTGATTATAATGATCAACAAAGTGTACATCAAGGCCTTCCTTCACATTTGGCGCAAGCTCGTCAAAATCTCTTCTGTTAGCTGAAGGAAATATAAGTGTCTTTACATCACTCCGCCTTGCTGCTATAGTCTTCTCCTTAACCTGATTTTTTGCACCAAAAAGAAATAAGTGATATTTTAGGCTCCACAACATGTGCAAGAAACAAGTAATTTTGTCACTGGTGGCACAGTTCTTGCTCAAAACTAGATTGCAGCCAATTTTTCATTTAACCAGTCAGTCAGACAGCCATACAAACGGCAGTATTTCAAGAATTCTTATATTTTAAAGGTTTCTCCAATCTTATTCGCTCTTGGAAGTGCGGGAAACAGCACAAATAGGCCAAGCTAATCCAACAAAGAAGACTGAAAACAAAATATCATAATGCCTGCCTAAATAAGAAAACAACAATTTTCTTCTGCTTTTATTTTTTTTTTCTTTTTTGGTTTCAGGGGATGATTGGGTGTTGAGGGGAAAAATTGTTGGGTAGCATGCAAAGTAAAAACGTTTCTGATATGCATCATGGTTCATTTAACGTACCCCACCAATCGGAAGGATCTTCCCAGTCAGTGTTACTTCCCCAGTCATCGCTAGGTCCTGCATTATAGGCTCTTTCATGGCAAGAGACAGCAAGGATGTGATCATGGTGCAGCCAGCACTAGGACCATCCTTAGGAGTAGCACCTGCAGGCACATGTAGATGAAGCTTGCAATCGGCAAAGAACGGATTATCAGGTTGTTTCTCTAGCAATATTGTTCTGGCCACTGTGTGTGCAATCTGAGCACTTTCCTTCATCACATCTCCAAGCTGTCCGGTAACATGGAGGGACCCTTTCCCCTCAACTTGCTCAATCAGGGAGGTCTCTATATACAACGTGGAACCACCCATTGCGGTCCAAGCGAGGCCCATCACAACTCCAACTGGTGTCTGTGTGTATATGCGCTCAGCATGGAAAACAGGTTTGCCAACAAAATCAGTTAAGTTCGACGTGTCAACCAAAACTTTCTCGACTGTCTTAATTACCCCGCTGTTATGAAGTTTCCCAGGTTCTCCAGTGTCCTGCCAAGATGATAACCAATAGCAAAATCAATGCAATAATATCTACAAATTGTGGAGGGTGAGAGTAAATGTTGGTGGATGACTTAAATAACAAACAATGCAGAACACTATACAGACAAAATCCAGGCAACAGTGCTCAGCACTAGACTTTGAAAAGTACAAGACATGCCAGCCCTTCAGAATCGAGCTTTTCTTCTGGTTTTTCTTCATTTCAACTATTACCACTAGAAAACTTTAAAGTTCAGAAGAATTTCAAATTTCCTCAAACAATGGGCACATTGGTGATGTCTGCTAAGTCTGGAATGACTAGCTATGGGAGAGTATCATAAATTAGAGCACAACTTCTTTCAAAAAGAAGAATCCCTTAAGTTTCCCTCTTAGTACTCAGAAGAATGGCAGGAAAGAGGAAGAACAGAATAAGCCATGTCAATCCCAAAAAATTCGTTGCATTGATGACCAGAACTAGAAAAGATTGATTACTCAGTTACCTTTGAACCAGTTGCTTGATCAGCAGGGCACTGAAATTGTTCAGCTGGGAGATCCGGCTGCACCATTTCAGCTTCTTCAGAGGTTTCAGAAGCCCCTTTGTCACTGCAATTCTCTAGTGATTCATCTCCATCTTGAGTCTCTTCTCCAACTGAAGTTTTATCCGGCATTGTGACAGAGTCTGCTTCTTTCTTGGCCTCATTGGGAGGTTCAGTTAATGCACCTTGGCGCACAAGTTGGAGAGCAATCTGCCAGGCAATCACAGACTTTTGTTATTAGCTCAACGCCAGCAGATTTCATTGTCCACAGGTGTTTTCAAAAGCATGAAACATGCATAGATCATCTAGTCATAAGGATTAAAAAAGTGCTGAGCACCTTGCAACAATCAAATATTGCAGCCTACTATTACCAAGTGGATTCTGGAATATGATTAAGAAAATACCAGTTTTATTAAAAGACAGGATAGAAGAACAGAAAACCTTGCGATAAATCTTCTCAATATGCTTTTGAAGATTCCGAACTCCTGCTTCCCGGCAGTAATTTTCTATCAAAGCAAGAAGAGCTGGGTCGGTAACTTCAACCTGAGACAAGTTATTGAAAAAAAGGAAATTTGATTACTTCAACCTGAGACAAGTTATTAAAAAAAGGGAGGGGAGGGGGGGGGGGGGGAATTCATTCACCCGGTTACTGAGGGCTTATAAATTCAAAAAATAGAACATATACATACAAGGTACTAGGTCTAGTACAAAATTCATAAGTAACATTAAAGCCAAATGACAATATCCTTTTCAACAACCATAATATGCTAGTTGCTAGTATGACATTTAGGAGGGAAAACTTATAATAAAATCCAAAGAAACCATTCTTTCGAAGTGAATAATCTAGTAAGAAAATGAACTATGACCAGGGGTTGAGCTACACTCACGGTTGGGGGGCAGTTGCCCCCACCGACTTTTGATAGGCCTTGTACATATAGTCTGAAAAAAGACACAACCCTGCCTAATTTGGTACATTGTCCCACCCCCCGCCCCCCCCCCCCCCCCCCTCCCCTTTTTTATTTTTTCAAAATTTACAAATGACCCTAGTCTTTTTTCTTTTAAGTCACATGTAAACTCTTTCGTTCATATTTTGCAAAAAAAAAAAAAAACTAGAAACCTGCCTCTGCCACAGACTACGACCACAATATTTTTCATGACAATTAAATAAATACTTTGTTGGTAACCACTAACATACTATACAACCATCAAATCTATACTACTTATAAATGTCAACATCTACAAAAAACTTTTAAGTTCCTATTTTATCCTCAATTATTATGATAAAGTCTATTATACCCACTTATATAGTTTCATCTAATTTATGTTTTTTATACCTATTTGACTTTCAACTTTTTTTGAACTTTTTTGAAGAACTTCTAAATTCTTTTGAACTCATTTATTAGTAGTACAAATATTTCCTATTTTTTCCTCAATTATTATGATAAAGTCTATTATAACCACCTATATAGTTTTATTTAATTTATGTTTTTACACCTATTTGACTTTCAACTTATTTTGAACTTTTTATAAGGACTTCTAAATTCTTTTGAACTCATTTATTAGTAGGACAATTACATACAATTATCTATATCTATATGAAGGAGTAAAGTTTTATATATGTTAAATTATTATACACATGTAGTCACCAAGTTGAATTTCACAGTACAATACATGTTATATTTTATTTTTTAGTATGTAATAATATAATAATACTATAAGCGATCTAATCAATCTATTTAAAAAATAAAAATTAATAATTCTATAATATAATTAGATGTACAAATGCCTAAAGGAGTCGAAGAAATACCTAAATAAATGATAAATTAGGTACTCAAAAACTTATATAATAAATTAATAATTAAATTTAATAATAATTAAATATAGATTAATTATTCGATACCTAAGTTATTATTTAATTTAATTACACATAATTTATGTTTTTTATGAAAATAATATTATTTAAATTCATTTACGTGCAATGCACAACGTATAATATAAAGAACAAAAAATGTGAGTGGTGGTGATGGTGGTGACAGCAATACATTTGTAGAAACCGAAAGTGTGCAAAAAGGGCAAAAAGCAACAATCGTAGCAGTGCCCTTGCTGCTACCATATCATTGGTAGTAACACTGAAACAGTGACAGTGATGTCCATGGCAGTTGAATAGGAAGGTGTCTGTTTAATTAGTAGTTGTAGAAGCAGAATAGCAGCATCATGCTAACAGTGGCAGTGAAAAGACTGTTGGCAGCATACCAAGACTCGATGCAACTCATGAAACAACTAGTAGTAAATTGTTTGACATGGGCCAGGCCCATTGATTAGTTACCCCAACTGTTAAATCACTTGGCTATAAATATCATACATCCATACTCAAAAACAGTAACGAGTTTCAACCAATCCATATTCCCACAGAGACATATTCTCCATATCTACCACTATACTGGATGACATTTATGAATTGACTTTGAACTCTTAATAGTACAACGGTATACATGTATTGTTGTGCATATATGTCAATAAGTTTAAAAAACTGTGAAAAAGCATTTGGCAGGACTCTTTAGTTAAGAAATGAAATAAAATTACAGACTAAACACCACACCATGATTTTCTACAAGCATCTAGAACTTAACATGTTGTGGTCCCAGTCCTAATGACAGCCAATATCACACAGGAGCATTTTCTTTCTTGGGACTAATGGCTTTTGAAGCTTTCACATCACCATGGCTTGCAATGCAACCAGGATGACAGAGGTCTACATCACATAAAACAGGCAGGCATAAAAACGCTATTAAGAGCAGCTTCCCTTGCTTCAGGTCAACATTTTAAATTTCCAACCAAACGACCTTCATTACTTCTGCACACAAACTCTGTGCTTCGCTGGAAAATCAGGTGTGGAAGTCATGAATTTTTGAACTTTCTATTTCCCAGTCTAAACATACTTTACCAGGGAAAAGTCGTATGTCTGATAGAAATTCTAAAATGGAAGAAGGCAATGACCAAGTGTTATCTACTGAGATTTCTTATTCAAGGTGTATGAACACGGCAAAAATAACTCAAGCTCTCTTGTGACTGTTTTAAGTGGGAGAAACCTTTGATAGGTGCAAAGCAAGGTTCTTAAAATTGGAATCCTACCTTCGATTGATGGGGGAGGCTAAAGAATCCTGATCTCGGTTGATATAGGACAGCAGCGGAAAAAAAAAAAAACACTGTTCAAGGATGTGAACAGTAACTTGGCTAGGAACAGTACTGTAAACAGTAATCTTGACTAGGACTCACACCTAAGGTTCCTTAAACATCACACCTAGGGTTTGAATTTCATTGCACAATCCTCAAAACATATAATTGCTGAACAATTCTGGTAAATATTCTCTCTCTATTTTATTAAAAATATCCCTAGCAATATATAGAGTTCGAAATACAAAGACTAAATTACTTAGATTAAGAAAATAAAATAGAATTAGTACTCTAGACTCTAGAAACATCCAATACTATTTGACTCAAAAGACGACTATGGGTCACATTATGACCCGTTCCAGCAAATGTGAAAATTTCAAAAATACCGTTGACTCTAAAAATGATACAGTAAATACTAATGCCAGCAAAGTGACTCAAACTAACTCAAAATAAGACTCCAATATAATATTGCAAGGTTCCATATGGATCTTTGTCTTGATGACAAACCAATTTCATTGTTCTTCTCATCTTTGAATTGTATTTTCTTGAGCATTTTATGAGTTGCATCATTCTCCTATGGTTAGAGAAAAACTCTACCTCGGGTTTTGAAGGTGGGAAGTCCGCTAGCCTTGAAATTACATATGTGGCTGTCTCTAAGAAGAGTTAAGATGATGTCTATTTTTGTTCATGAGTTGAGAAAACAAAAAAGAGATTTGGAGATCAATCTTTTTAGTTGTGTCGCCGTACTCTTTGGAAAAACAAAATCATTGGAACAAAGTGCACAAAAAGCAATTCTTGGAATTGATATTGAATATGAAGCTTGGTAGTGTGTCCTTCCATTGTAACCTTCTTCCCTTCCTCTTGCTCATTCAAATTTGTAGTAATAGTTTTTGATTCTATCTCTTTGCAACATCTTTTGTTATAGACTTGTTAACCTCCTTTTAAGCACTGTAAGAATATGGTAGCATTGGTAACTCTTTGTGCTCACTTGGATTCTAGGAAGATGCAAACAAATCAGGCCCTTGAGGAACCAATGTTGCCGACTGAAAGTCATCAATGGGAGGAATTTTATTAGGCAACTCTTCTGGTACTATTTCAAAGCCCACAAGCCACAGCTAGTAACTTAGTCATCTCTAAAAACAAATTTGATTCAATACTAGTTGATGTATTTTCCATCTTCTTAGGCTCCACATCAAAAACATTATTCAGATATTCACTTTATACCTTTAACCTCTGGACAAGTAAGTAGCGAAGTTGTTTGGGGTTGTGCGTGTGGTTCGGCTTGATCTCCTCCACCTTGAATTATGGGATCGCTTGTTTCTTTGGGCTACTTTTGATGTCTGATTGTATATTACAATGCAAATAATCTATGTTTTAGCCCTATTGGAAGAAGAAATCCTTCATGTATTTCCTCCATCAACACATTTCAAGTACATCTCCATATCAAGTATCATTTGGAATGCATGATTCACGTTGTATAGTGGTTGTCAAAGTAATTCTCACCTTATATCAACCCCTAAACTAGTCTTGAATCGTCAGAATCGAGCAATTGTTTGACATGGATCTCCTTCGTCTTTGCAACATATAGCTCTTCAAATCTTTGAATATACTCTGCTATAGATAGATTGTCTTTTTGCAGATTAGTAAGTTGTTTCCACAACATGCCATAATAATTTGAGGGCATATATTTCCCTTGAAGCTTAACTTTCATCTCTTGTCATTTGTTGATTGATGACAATCTCCTTCAATATTAAGCCACCAAATTATTACAAGCCCACAAGTTCATCTTAGCAAACCTCACTCTACGATCATCAGACATATTATACCTAACAAAATAGTTCTCAATAGAAACAAGCCAACCAACCAATGAATATTGTAGGAACATCCCTTCCATCAAAATCTTGGATCTCCATCAGCATATGTCAATATTCAACCAACAAAACATAGGATCTTTTGGCTCTGATACCAAAATTAATGAAGGATAGCAACGAACAGAAAAAAAAAAAATGTTCAAGGATGTGAACAATAACTTGACTATGTGCAGTACCACGAACAATAATCTTAACTAGGAATCACTCCTAGAGTTCCTTAGGCATCACACCTAGGGTTTAAATTGCATTACACAATCCTCAAAGCATATAATTGTTGGAAATTCTAGTAAATGTTCTTTCTCTATTTTATTAAAACTATCATTTGCTATATATAGAGTTCCAAGTATGTCCTAATCCTAAAAGGTTAGGATTTGAAAGACTCTATGACTCCAAAGACTCTAAATTACTTCTAGAGTAAGAAACTAAAATAAATTTGAACTAGGACTCTAAAACCTATAAACATCCCACACTAGAATTTGACTCAAACTAAGACCACAGGTCATACTATGACCCATTCCACCAAATCTATAAAATATAAAAAAAAACCTTGGACTCCGAAAAATTATAAAAACTACAAATAAATTACTAATGCCAGCAAAGTGACTCAAACTAACTCAAAATAAGAGTTAAATATAATAATTCAGTGTTTCATATGGATCTTTGTCTTGATGGCAAGTCAATTCCATTGTTCTTAACATCTATGAATTTGTGTTTCCTTGAGGATCTTATGGATCGCATCATCCGTCCATTGCAATTCTATGGACCAAGATTTTTTTAAAAAAACATTCTGATTGTTTTGCTGTACCAGATTGTACGATCATAGGATCCGGATCGATGGCGTAAACTAAGGCCATGTTCCAAAACACGCTGACACAAGGGCACAAAGAGAGAGAGAGAGAGAGAGAGAGAGATGATAACACCTGCTCAGGCTTGATACCACATGCTTCACGAGTAGCTTTTTCCAAATAGTCCCTGGCAATGTGCATTTTCTCATCTGTAATATAACCGGCGATTGCAACGACCTCCATTCTGTCCAATAGAGGATTTGGTATCATTTCCACAACATTTGCTGTGCAGACAAACAAAACCTGCAATGAAAAGAAATCCTAACTATTTCAGCAACCTTGCTAGTAAAATCTGGAAGATGCTTACCAAGAAACTGCACCCACTGTTCTGAAATTTTGGTTATGTAGTTTATAGCTAAAAAATGGGGAAAAAAGCACATGCCATTAAATGCACTGAGCCATCAACAAAAAAGGAAGCAACAAGAAGTTGGTAAAAGATTGAAAGCAAAATATTATTGACCCAACTAAAGCCAAAAACTCATCACTAAAAAGGGTAGCCCAATTTGCATGAGTCTGCCACTACAAGATTTGGTTAGGATAAGATGTACGTAATCTTAACCACATATATGCAGACAGGTGCATAGGCACGCAGCTATATGTGCAGATGTATGTGCATATAAATTACCCCACCCCACCCCAAAAAAAAAAAACTTCTACAGAGGAACACAAGGGGCCAATGCGTAACACAGTTGTGTGTATACTTAGCATGTATATACACAAATATAGCTCCTCGTATATCTGTTATTTTCTATATCATTCCTTCTATATATCATTTATATGCATCCTTGATCTCTAATCAATGTTTATAAAAATGAGATATTATACATATTATTTGTTAGTTAGTTTGATAAAGGCAAGTGTCAGCACTTTTAAAAAAAGATATTAAAATAAAAGGTGCAGAAGAGATATATACATAACCATATCCTTGATTTGCTACAATGTAAGGTAATCCAAGACCCACTTAGGAGTTAGATTAATTTTTGCTGTTTGTGTTGTTTTGGGGAGGGGGGGGGTATGACTAAGAAAAAAACTCGCCAACTGATGCAAAAAAAAAAAAGTTCAAACATAATAAAATATATTAAGATTCGAAACTAAATCACTACATACATAATAAAACCAGTTTCCATTTATGCTAAATAAAATTAGAACACAAAAGACACTAACTTTTCCTTAGTCCATTCAAAACAATGATCTATTAAAGTAGAATACAATGTTCTTTCAAAACTCAAAACCTGTCTATAAGGGATTTATTCCAAGCTAAATTTCTAAGTAACTACTTTTCGATGAACACAACCATAGAGTTTGTGCCAAAAACAACCTTCATTTTTTGTTGTGAAACCTAATTAACTTACTTCATAAAAAAAAAAAAAAAATCACTATTCACTACACAATTTTTTCAAGACATTAGGGGGGAAAATGTGTTAATTTGAACAAAGTTATGGGCACATATCTAAGAATGATTCAACACCCAAACGTGGCTCCGCCACAGATAATTGTATTCTATTAAGAAATTGCTCTTGACTAATTAAAAAACACGGACACGCCGACACGAATTTTTTCAAAAAAAAAAAAAAGACAAACACATTGGGGACACATTAAATAGTATGCATTTATATATATATACTAGGGATAACCCGTGCCTGAAGGCACGGTGCAACTTAAACCAACCGATTAATTTGGAGAAGTAATGAGTGAAGATCCTTGAGAGCAGTGGCGAAGCCAAAAATATGATCTAGGGTGAACACACTTTAAGTATAATAGATAAAAATAATGTGATATATTTATATTTTTTATATCGGATTTGATACTTATAAATTCATTAAATATAAACGGGGTCTATTTGAAAAAAAATAATAAGAAAACATTTATACATCAATGATCAATTATATAATTTATTTGACATATCTAAAAATAATATTCTATAATTTTTAATCTTCTTACAAATTCCATATTTTACTCATTTTTGACTATATATTCCATAATTTTTGAATCAAAGGAGGATTCAACAAATCATACCAATACTCTAAGGAATCAATTTTAGTTTGCTAATTTTAAGAGATTTGATATGACTCTACAAATTCCATATTTTACTCATTTTTGACTCTACAAATATTTTTTATAAAATATATTTTTTTTAATTAGTACAAGTTATTACAAAATTATTAATTTAGAAGAATATATTAGTGTTGAGTTTTCTTAAGAGATAAAAAAAAATTAGTCTTGAACTTTAGATTCAAGATATGTGTAAGACATGTTAGTTTGAGATATTTAATTAATTAAATAAAATTAAAATTAATTATATTCAATATAAATGTGTTAAGCAGCGCCCTTGTTTTTTTTAATCAAAATGTTATCATTGTGTCTTATACAAATTCATGGCAAATTTGACCCATTTAATTATTATGTCAGAGAAAATTATGTGCTCCAAGATCAGTCGTAATCGTTGACCGGTTGGAAGAAAAAAATATTAAGGTTAAAAATGTTAATTTCTTGACCGTTTGATGAATAAATTTGAGACCGTAAGATATGTTCTGAGATGTTCTGAGATCAGTCGTAATCGTTGACCGGTTGAGGGGGAAATATTAAGGAAAAAAATGATAATTTCTTGACCGTTGGATGAATGAATTTAAGACCGTAGAATTGACTTATTGAAGCCACACTGTTTTATATTATAGATATAGAATTGACTAATTATATTCAATATAAATGAGTTAAGCAGTGCCCTTGTTTTTTTTTATCTTAAAACCATGAGCTTTTTTTAATCAAAATGTTATCATTGTGTCTTATACAAATTCAAAATGTTACACTATACAGATGATATTAATGGAAAATTTGACCAATTTAATTATTATGTCAGAAAAAATCCTGTGTTCTAAGATCAGTCATAATCGTTAACTGGTTGGAAGCGAAAATATTAAGGAAAAAAAATGTTAATTTCTTGACCGTTGGATGAATGAATTTGAGGCCGTAAGATATGTTCAAGATCAGCCGTAATCGTTGACTTTTTTAGGGGGCGGAATATTAAGGAAAAAAATTATAATTTCTTGACTATTGGATGAATGAATTTGAGACCGTAGGATCGGCTTGTTGAAGCCGCCCTGTTTTATATTATAGATAATCACATGATAAAATAAAACTATTATCATAATAATCTTTTAATTAATCATTTTTTTGATTCTAAAAATTCACATTAAGATATCACCACATAAAAAATACAATATAAAATATATAGATACACATTCATGATTAACATTTATGATCCAATAATCAATGGCTACTACAATTTTCATTTTAAAAAATATTTCACTTTGTAGCATTAATTTTCATTAATTTCAAATAACCCTAATTTTATAACCTCATTTTTTATCACATTACTATTATATTAAAATTTTATTTCATTTGTATACAAGTTCATATTTGAATATGAAATTATGTTACATTCATGTCCTATGTTTTTTTTTAAATGTCCTATGCTCAATGTAGTGATTATAACTCATTTTATATTATGACTTTGACTAATAATTTTAAAATTATAAAAATAACTCACACAATTATAAAGTTATCTAAAAAAATTTCAAAAAATTGAAGAAAAAAAAATCATAATGTTTCCTACATTCAGTCACGTGCTAAGTCACACAATTCGTCTAAACATACCCACAATCTCAAGCTTCAAGCGTGAATTCATGCATTGAGAGCGAATTCATCATAAATTCGCACTTTTATTTCAATAAATTCGCAAATTCATCCAAATAAATTCACGAATTCTAAGAAACTACAATAAAACAAACTATATCTATATCAATAAATTTTTGAACTACGGGTTTTGGACTCCAACTGTGCTCACCTCGAAAAAAGGCCTTTTTCCGGTCAGAAGCAACATGTTAAGCCAAACATTCCTTTACTCATTTACCATATATTTGTATATAAAATTTAACTTTTTAAAATTTATTTTCAATAGTTTTTATATGATGTAAATATATATGTATGTACACAATATGACGCTCTCAAGGCACTCCCGCTCTAAGAATTTTTTCGATTTTGCATTTCCATTCTTGCTCTCGTTTCTGCCCTCGCTCCCGCTCTATATGATCTAGGTTGCATGTCCCCAATGTGTCCTAAAAATATTTAATAATAAAAATATCGAACACTCATTTTAGTGTATTCGACACGTGTCCGTATCCCAGACGTGTCCGACACCAACACTCTGACCAAAATGAATTGACTGTGCTTCCTAGTTAGCTAATTCCGTAAAGTCACAATGTAAATCTCAACTAAATCCATGGTCATCATCTGAGTCATAGTATTCGCGAAAATATTAGGGCATTTCTCTCGAGCGATACGTAGCACCTGCATCCGTGTGTTTTGAAAAATGGACAAGGAGTGCCGTATTTTAGTCGCCCAAATACGGTGAAAAATTTACAAGGGTTCCTGCATCGCTATTAAGGAACACGGATAAATAAATTAGTCAGGACACTAAACTTAGATTAGCAACTTGGAATATAGAAACACTAATGGGTAAAGGAATGGAGTAAGTTGAAACCATGATTAGAAGGAAAGTTAATATAACATGCTTACAAAAAATTAAATGGGTAAGAGCTAAAGTGAGAGAAGTTGAAAATACAAGTTATAAACTTTATTATACAGGAGAAGATAAACATAGACATGGGGTAACAATAATAGTAGACCCACATCTTAAACAGAAAGTAATAAACGTTCTCAGGAAATGAGATTAGAATAAGATCAATTAAACTTGTAATAGGAGGAAGTATAATTAATATTATTAGTGCTTATTCACCTCAAATAGATAACCACATTAAAACTCAATTTTCGGAGGATATGGATGAGCTAATGAAAGCAATACCTATAGAAGAGAGTATATACATGAGAGGAGACTTTAATGGTGTCACACACGAAACGATCGAGTGGGATATGGGAGGGTACATGGTAGAAAGGATCTTATGATAGCGAATACATATTTTAAAAAAAGAGATGAACATTTAATTACTTTTAAAAGTGGCTGAAATAAAAGTCAAATAGACTTTTTCCTAACTAGAAGGGAAGATCTTAGATCATGTAAGGTTATTCCGGGGAAGAGTTTGACCACACAACATAGAATAAATAACGGTACTAGATGTACATATTAAAAATCATTTAAGAACCTAATAAAAATCCAAGAACTAGTGGTGGAATTTGAAATGTGAAAAAATAAAATTGTTTAAGAATAGAATACTAAAATGAGTATCATGGAATCTAAAAGATGAAAAAATATGTAATGTGAAATACAATGGTATAATATATTAAAAAAAAAAAGGTACCCATAGAGGTCCTTGGAGAATCAAAAGGTATTGGGCCATTAGCGAGAAAAACTTAGTGGTAGAATGAAGAGGTCCAAAATGCGGTAAAAGCAAAAAGAGATTGTTATAAAACATGGAAAAAAACAAAAAAGGAAAAAAACTTCAAAAATTTACAAACTTGCAAACAAGGATCAAAATATCGTTTCGAAACGGTCGAAACATCCCAAACATTTCCGTTTCCGAGGAGACCGAAAAGAATCAGTGATGGAATCGAAATTCTAATACTTCGAGGTGTTCCATAATATTTCGAAACCAACGATCAAAATTTCGTTTTGCTGCATTGTTTCGGTCACCTAAAAAACGAAAATATTACGACATATTTCGGAAACATTTCAACCTGTTTCAGAAACAGAATGAAAAAATAAATAATTTAAAAATAATTTTTTCAAAACATTAGTCGAAATACACCAAAGTATCTTAAAATACCTTAAAACATTCCGAAATAATTGTGCAAATACATTGAAACATTACAAAGTGTCTCGAAACATTATGAAACACCTCGAAGTATTAGAATTTTTATTCTATCACTGTTTCGTTTCTGTTTCCTTGGAAATAGGAACGTTTTGGACTTTTTGACCTTTTCGAAACAAAATTTTGATCCTTGTTTGAAATGTTTTGTTATATTTCAATGCATTTGCACAATTATTTCGGAATGTTTCAAGGTATTTCAAGATATTTTGGTATATTTCGACCAACAATTTGAAAAAATAACTCTTAAATTTTTTATTCTTTTTCATTCTGTTTTCGAAGCGGGTCGAAACGTTTCCGAAACACGTCGAAACGTTTCCGTTTCCTAAGTGACCAAAACAATGCATCGAAACGAAATTTTGATCCTTGCAAATAAAGAAGTAAAAAATAGAGCCAAGTAGCTAAATCAAAAGAAAGAAAACTGGAGATTTTAATCATATTAAGTGTATTAGGAGTAAAGATTCTGGGGTTTTGGTGCAAAACAAGAAAATTAAGGAAAGATAGATGAATTACTTTGCTAAATGAAAAATGAAATTTAATAAGGAGCTTAGATATTGAGGAAGCTAGAAATCATGAGGGGATTAGAGAAAACAATTTTTTTCGCAGAATTAGGCTGACTGAATTAAGGAAGCATTAAAAAAAATAAGGCCGGGAAAGCCTTACAACCTTATGGAATACCTATTGAGGTTTAGAAGTGCTTAGAGGATGTTGGGGTATCATGGTTAACTAAATTATTAATAAAATTATCATGACTAAGAATAAGGAAGACATACAAAATTGCACAAACTATCAAGGTATTAAACTAATGAGTCATCAATGAAACTTTGAGAGATAGTAATTGAGCAAAGATTAAGATGTGAAACAACTGTATCAGATAATCAATTTGGGTTTATGCCTGGGATATCAACAATGGAAGCTATATAATACTTCGAAAACTAATGGAAAGGTACACAGAGAAGAATAAGGATCCTCCTATGTTTTTTCTAAACTTAGAGAAGACATAATAGAGTCCCTAGATAAATATATATTATGGTGGGCTCCAAAAAAAAAAAGAAGTTACTATTAGGTATATAGAGGTGATTAAGAATATATACGAAAAAGTGGTGACTTTAATGAGCAATGGTAGGAGAGACTAATGAATTCTCAATCAATGTATGCTTACATCGGGGTTTGACTTTGAGTCCATATCTTTTTGCTTTGATTATGGATGAATTAACTAGACACATCGTGACTGAAATCCCATGGTGTATGTTATTTGCGATTGATATAGTATTAATCGACGAAAGTAGAGGACTTAATCATAATTTAGGAGTTTGAAGAGGCTTTCGATCAAAAGTATTTAACGTAAGTAGAAGTAAAATTGAATATATGGAATGTAACTTTAATAAAAGGAGGAATCTAAATTGGGGAATAGTAAAGATTGAGCATAAAAAGATAATGAAGAGTATTCACACTGGATATTTACGGTCGATTATCCAAAGGGATTGCAAGATTGGTGATTGTGTTACTCATAGAATTAAGGCAAGATGACTAAATGGACGAATGCATACGATGTATTGTGTGATAGGCGCACACCCCTTAAACGATAAGAAAAATTTTATAAAACAATCATAAGACCATGTTTTATGGTACCGAGTGTTGGGCAATTAAGAAACAACATGTCCAAAAATTGAGCGTGACAAAAATGAGACTACGAAAGAGAGAATTAGGAATGAAACTATTGCAAAAAAGGTAGAGGTAGCAAATATAGGTGATAAAATAAGGGAGAATCAACTTCAATGGTTTGGACATATTACTGCACCTGCACCTGTAAGAAAGAGTGAGGATATATAGCTATTGACGGTAAACGAAGGGGTAAAACAAGATAAATTTAATTTTAAAATAGTAAAGATAGATATAATAACTTATTATTTAACAGAAAACATTGCCCTTATGGCGAATAAGGTTTCATATAACTGACCCAAAAATACTGGGACAAGGATTAGTTTGAGTTGAGATGTATGCTAAGATGAAAAATGTCAAGCAATAGCTAGAAAGCTCAATTCCTACACAGGTCTTTCTTTTCCTTTCTCACCAAATGCACCACATCACACAAGCAAAGCTGATGCTCACACTTTCCTCACGTTTCGAAGTCTGGCCTGATGCTAACATTCTAGACAATCTTTCACCTTGCAGGGCATATAACCCAAACAACAACAAAAAGAGCCAACAAAACAGTTTACAACCATGTGGATACCCAAAAAGACCACAAGTACGGTTGGAAGAATGTTCGCATCACAACACTTTCCAAGGAGGCAAGGATGGATATCCCACCAACTAACTAACCTTTGATAAGTCGATTGGAACATCAAGATAGTGATCTAGAAAATTTGCATTTTGCTCTGGATCAAGGAGCTCCAACATGGCACTTGCCGGATCACCTGCATGTCCCCTTCCCAACTGCCATAAAAAAAACCATATTAAAATCCTAAAATCAATAATGATCATGAATATCCAAAAGCATTTAACAACCAACAAAAAACAAATCCTGAGCAAAGCATAAGCTCTTGATGCTCATCATATTCTCTGTTTGGATAAACTTGAAGACAAACCACCATCGAAAAGGAGTAACAGAAAACAAATCCATGCAGCTGTAAAAAGGTCACGAAAGTCGTATAATACCTTGTCAATTTCGTCAATCAGAACAAGAGGGTTTGCTGTTCCCACATTTTTCAGACATTGCACCATTTTCCCCGGCATGGCACCAATATAGGTTCGACGATGCCCCTGCATGCAATGGTTAATAATGGAAGTCATACATGCATAAAATCAATGTGCAATCATGACTTCATCTCAGATTTACCATGTTTAGTCTACCTTGATTTCAGCAACATCAGACAATCCTCCAACAGAAAATCGATAGAACTTACGATTCAACGCACGAGCAATAGAACGACCAATGCTAGTCTTGCCCACTCCAGGAGGGCCAGAAAAACAGATGATTTTTCCTGTAATTAGTTAAGAAGAAAAAAAGGTATCAAGCATCTATTTTACTGAATAAGTTTGAACTTTCAGGGGTAACAATCATCAGAAAATAGTAAGTATCAGATAGCTCAACAAAGAAAACAAAATTAAACGATAGCTAAAATAAGTATTCAATAGCTCTACAAAGAAAACAAAACTAGATGAAAACTAACACCAGTATCCCTCAAGAATGAGGCAGTTTATTGCACATGCATATGCAATGCCGAAAAATGGCCGTCAGAAAGAATAAGTATCAAATAGCTCCAAAAAGAAACAAATGAAAGCTACCATCAAATATCTCTCAAAAATGGGTGAATCATTGCATATGGCATATGCAATCCATGATGGAGTAAGGTTATCCCATTAAAGAGGCTCTACAAAGAGAGATCATACTCGCCAAATTGACCAATTACTTAATTTCTTGATTTGTTCCATGTCATGCAAAATTTTCGCAGATAATCATCGGAGTAAAACAAAGTATGAATTCTGCCTCTCGAACGTATAACAAAAGATAAAAGGATAGACAACTGGCATTTGCTTATAAGAAGACAGAAAATAACTCATTTCTTAATCTCAGTATATCCTAGAAATTCAATCAAGTCTTCACATAGAGAACTAATACTCAAAGGTTCTTCAACATCATTGCACATGTTATAAGGTGCATGCACGAAATGCAGTACTTCTCAGAATGAACTCATCTTAAAAAGCAACATGGTAGGTCACATCCTCGACTGAAAGGAAGCAGCACTAAAGAAAGGCAAAAAGCTCCAAAGTACAAAGCTTAAGTCTCATGCTCCAGACAGTTGCACCCGAAAATAATTATTGGGTTAGGCTTCCATAAACAACAGTTTCTATGAAGAAAGATTATGATCAAGTACACAGTCATGGTAACATGCATGGGTTGATGCAAATACCTTAGTAGGAATATTTAGCAACATATTTATAAGGGTATATTACATTAATATGTCTTATCATGGGTTTAAGGCATCGTTCAAAGTCACGATATCGGCCATCGACTCAGAAGGCATTGAGACACATCGGTCGCAGTATCGGTGCACAAAATGCTAGATAGATGGCTCTTAAAATTTGGAAAAAAAATCTTAAAAAAATATATAAAGAATAAAATTCATGCATCATACATGTAAAATACATCATCAAACACATTAATTGTAGTGCAAATGGAGTGTTTTGTTGCTATCGGAAATAAATTTATAAAGTAATATTAGTTGGATTTAATTAGGAGATCTAGTTTGAGAATTAATTCATTGTTCTCTTAGGATTAACCGTGGGTCCTAATATATTATGGACTACTTTTAAAATTCTGATTTTAAATTAGACCTCGATGGATTCAAAATTTAACGGTAAAATCAAATCCAATAAAAATAAAAAAGTGTTTGGGTATATATTAATGATTTAAAAACTGTTATGGGTATTTAATACAAATAGTAAAGAGGACTGAAGAGTCTTTTTACCTCCAATTATTAAGAGGAGTGAAGACCCTTCAGTCTTCTCACGTTAAACCTCTTCAGTCTTCACGCGTACCCTTCAGTGCCAGACAACTCAGTTCCTGTACTCAGCGAGCGAGAGAGAGAGAGAGATCTTTAGGGAACCAATGGGGAAACACAACACTAGGTCTTCACGATCGGAGCTCTAAAGCTCTTCCCGGACCACCGATAATGTGATTTTGCATCTAGGTATTGTGGGTTCTTGATTGGGTCTCGATTTCATCTAGTTTTCTGCCTCTTTTTTTGGATTTCTTCTTTTTTTCTTCATCTTGTGGGATTTCTTGACAAACCGTCCGAGTTGGGCCGAGTCAACCGAGTTGAGGCTGATTCACATCGATTTGACCGATTTATATTCGAGTTAGGACCGATTTGAGAGAGACTCGGAGATTAAGCGTATCGCATAGCGTTATCGAATCGGTTGGGGTCGAGTCGGATATGACTTGGGCGATACTTTGAACCAATTTAGGGTAAAATGCAAAAAACCTTCCTGTACTTAGGGTTATTTGCATGTGACCTCGTAGCTTTACTTTTAACTATTGCACTAAACCTCCCCCTCCCCCCCACAACTTGAAAATAAAGTGCAAAAATAGATGGACATTGCTAATTTAATGGAAGGTGTTAAACACCCGCTCAACACTGCTGATGGAGATAAAATGTGTTAAAATTATCAATTATAATTCCTAAAATACCCTCCCCAACCCAATGATATCTCTCTCTCCAAACCCTCTCCTTTTCTCTACCGAAATCCACTACCCGCAACACCACCATCGCAGCCCCTCCCCCATGCCAGCCCACCACCTACTTAGCGATCTCTCTCTCGCTCCAAACCCACTCCTTTCCCCATTAAAACCCAGCACCTGCAACACCACCACACCATCAGAGCCCACTCCCGCACCAAAACATACCCCCCATAATACTCCCACCCCCGCCGGAACTCTCACAACCGAGCCCACCCCCATAGCAAAACTCTCTCTCCAAACCCATTCCTTTCCCCATCAAAACCCACCACCTACAACACCACCATCGCAGCCCACTCCCGCACCAAAACCCACCCCCTACAACACTCCCACCCCTATCAAAACTCCCTCACCCCAGCCCACCCTCGCCTAAACTCCCCCAATCGAGCCCATACCGGTGACTCAATTGTGTTTCCATACAGGAGTGGTGGTAGAAATTGGGTGGATTATGGGAGTTGTGGGAACACTCACCACCACCAACTTCATAAGAGTTGTTCAGAGAGTGATGTGTTTCTTGGTGGTAAAGGGTGTGAAGATGGTAGAATTGGGTTTGATTAGAGGCCTTGCATGTAATATGCTAGAGGCTTTTGAAAGAAGGGAAGCAATTGCAAGTTCATGGGTTCTCTGATTTACCCGATGAAAGCAACTGTGTGGTATTCTCTGCGACAAAATGACGAACAAATGTGGTGCTAATGGACGAACAATTGAGGTAAATGAATTTTCTTCGAAAAGAATGGATGGGGAGAGAGAATTAGAAAGAAAAAATCAAAGGGTGGTGTCACAGTTATTGAGGTAGAAGAAAGGTATTGGAATGAAAATTAAATGGCTCAATGAGGGTATTTTGGTATTTTTACAAATTCTGTAACAGACATCCAAAGTAGCACTTTATTTTTAAGTTGAGGAGGGTTTAGTACAACACTTAAAACTATGAGGCCACGTGCAAATGGCCTTAAGTACTGGGGGATGTTTTGCATTTAACCCTAAAATTTACTTATTTCTCCGCTTAGTTTTACTCACATGGATATATCTAAAGACTTCATTCTTTCTCTCCCAACCCCCATTATTCCATAATTATTCTAAGGACTTATTTTCCGAAGCATACAAAAATTTGCCCTCTTTTCTCAAAACTTCTCCAAAGAGCATTCAAATATTAGTTCTAATAGTTTATGTCCAGTGTGCAATATCATCAAGATTTCTTATTCAAAAAATAACTATCAAGCAGATAATATGATATGGTAACATTTGTTTTCTTGATCTTTACTAGATCAATGTATTTAAAAGTTGTAACTTTAAGCCTCAAAAGTCAACACAATTGGTAAGGCAACTTAAAATATTAACTTCCATTTTATACATCAATAACACTATACTTTCCCTCTTGTCATGGCCAGCCCTTAGGTTAGGCAATTAAAATGGCCACCTATGGCCCCCAAAATTTTTAGGTCCCCCAAATAAAAACCAAGTCCAATTAGGTCCAATGTTGTGTCAGGGCCTCAAAAAAAATTTATGCCCATATTCAATTCTACTCAATTTTATCTTCAAACCCTCAAATAAATTTTTTGGATCCACGTTCAATTAATCCATTTTTGTCGTAGTTTCTCTCTCTTTCTCGTCTTTATTCTTCTCACCGCCTCTCTCTATCGTTCTCTGTCTCGCTCCAATTTCTTTCTCCAAAACACAATTTTGAAAGAAACTACGACGTCAACATCAAGAACATGTGAGTTTCTATTTTCCTTCCCTATATATTTAGTTTTGATTTTCATGTAATCATACAGTTTCACTCTTTCTTGTATTGGCATTTTATATATTAGTATTAGTATGTGAACTTCTTTGACGTTGGTGTAACCTGGTTTTTTAATTTATAATGCCAAGTGATTTTAAGTTAGACGCCTTTCATCACATGCATCTCCCCTTTTACTTGCATTCAATTAGTCTTTCAATTTTCCATTCATAATTTATTAGTCTAGCACATCCATGCTACCTTCTTCCTACCAAGTTTTCTTCTGTCAGTAGTGGATATGTTGCACTCGTTTATGACTCTTGAAACCTAAAGTAATATCAGACTCATTTCTTTCAAAATAATACTATTTATATTTTGGAACCTACCATAAGTAGAGAAACCTTCATAATATTTTCTTACAATCACTGTTTCAACTACTCTCGATAGCTTAAAAACTATTCTATTCGTTGTTTTTTTCCGATTACGGTCTTTTGATAAGTTAAATTTGTTTAGATTTGAATTGAGTTTGCGAGAATTTATTTATACAGCCAATGACAGTATAAAAACACTTGAGTGTCTGATACTAGGTTTGGATTTTATTATTATTTCCTATTTTTTATGATTTTTAACGTTTTAATAATTATATAATATTACTTATACTATTACACCAAATATTAATGGGACCTTATCTAAAATTTTTGCCTAAAGCCTCAGTTCGTCTCAGGCCGCCTCTACTTCCTTTCATTGCAAATCTTTTTTTGCCTTCCAAATCATGATAAACAAACTAAAGAACCAAATCACATTATCAACTTTCATCACCTATAACATCCAAGCTCCAACTAGCATTCATCCAAGATAAAATTTTCTACATACTCATCCCTTCAACTTTTTCCACTTCATGCTCTCAAGTCCTCGAATTTTTTATCATTAATGAAATCAAAATAAAAAATAAAAAAAATCTTCCTAAATGGTCACATCTTCCATTATGCTCTTACACTCAATCCTACCAAGTGGATAGATCTCATTCTCCCATCCTTTCAACCTAATGTATTGTAACATCCCTCACTGCTTCACCCTGTCCATAGTAATAAATTTTGTAGTCCCCAAGTCTAGATGTCTACAGGTCCATAACCACTCCACTTTTTGGCTAACTTCATCTTCCTTCTACCACCTGTTTTTTTCATACTTTACATGCCAATTCATGACTTCCAGATTCTTCAAGAGCTGGTTTAACCTCAGTTCAACCAGCTCACCTTTCTCTCGCTTCCTCTATGTACTCTCCACTTTAAACTGAAAAATTCAGAAACATCTACAAGGATATAAAGGTTTTGCACAAGGATATTAAACACTTTTGATGGTATCAAGTATCAACACATTCCAAACCAACCAGAAATTGATGGGTGAAAGATATTCTCATTAGCACCATCATCTGACTAAATATTAAAGGTCCTCTAATATCAGGACCCATTCTTTCTAGGTTCAATTGAAGAAATGTATTCTTTCAAATCAACTGGCAACCCTGACATCGGCTGGATACAATATCATCCTGTTTGTTTTACTAAAACGAAGATGTGGAAACCATAACCTTTTCATTGTTGAAATTAGATTCATGCAATTTACTTTAAGAACATGATGTCATTTTTCAGGTTCAGAAAATATCATCCATACTCATGATCGTTCCTTCAGTTTTTGAAGAACTGTGCCTTAAAAGTCTTCAGCACACAGATTAAATTTCATTTCCAAGGGTCTCTAACTCCAAATTGCATCCACAACTAGGTAGCAGAAAAAGATGGCCTATTGGCTGGGGAGGGGCTGGGGTGAATACAAGACTACTAAAAACAATGAATATGTTAAACTGATCCCCACATTTTTTATTTGCAATCCAATGAGAAGTAGAAGAGAGAATCACCAACCTTGTGAGGTTCCTCTAAGTTTTCCCACTGCTATAAATTCCAATATCCTTTCCTTAACATCAGTTAATCCATAATGGTCTTCGTCAAGGATTTGCTGTGCCCGTATGACATCGAAGTTTTCATCACTGCATTAACATAAAGAACACCAAAAAACAACTCCGAAATCATACGATGTTCTGTTAAAAATCCCCAAACCAACACAAGCACATATATGATCCCACAAGCAATCCTAGAAAAAATAATGGTGCAACAAGGATCAAAATATCGTTTCGAAACGGTCAAAATATCCGAAACGTTTCCGTTTCTAATGAGACCGAAACGAATCAGTGATAGAATCGAAATTTTAATACTTCGAGGTGTTTTATAATGTTTCGAAATGTATTGTTATATTTCAATGTATTTGCACAATTATTTCAGAATGTTTTGAAGTATTTCAAGATATTTTGGTATATTTTGACCAATGTTTTGAAAAAATAATTCTTAATTTTTTTATTTTTTTCATTCTGATTTCGAAACGGGTCGAAACGTTTCCGAAATACATCAAAACGTTTATGTTCCTTAGGTGACCGAAACAATGCTTCGAAACGAAATTTTGATCCTTGGGTGCAATAATATATGCAGACCACCAGATTGCCAAATGCACTGCTAATAATGCTATTATTACTCTTCCCCATATAACAAGATAATATCAAGTTATTAACAATAACAAATGACACTATAAGAACTTATAAGCATTACTCCTTAGTTGAATCTATGTGTGTTTCTTTTAATATCAAAAAGGGCCAGACAACATCCTGAAAATAATTTCAAAAACCAACCCAAAAGGCAACAACATAAAAGGCATCCCATTCACACTTCAACACCGCCTAAGCAGCTTTCTTCATGATTAGAAGGCCATACCATGAAAATTTTAGATGCTCAAGTTCCTGCCATCCATTCATTCCACAAGGCATTAATGACATCTAACACTTACATAACTATTGAATGAACTTTAATTTCAAATGAAAAGGATTAATAAAATATATATTATTAGCAGCTTTGCATTTAGAAGGAAAAACATGCAACACAAAAAAAAAAAAAAAAAGCTAGGAAGCACGGATATGGATACGATGATATAGAAAAACCCCAAAAAATAAGATACGGGTACGGCCGATAGCTATAATTTTTAGTGATTCTTTAACAATAATAAACAACATTAACAATTTTTTATTATCAAAAAGTTACCTATCGTCTCACTATAATACATCTACAAAGTAAACGTAATTAATTAATGGAATAACAACCAACATTTAACTATATTGTTTAGAAGTATGTGTTGGAAAGATTATAGAGTAATCAAATCATTTAAACTCTTTGAACATGTGATAATGAATAATACTTGAAAAACACATATGTGTCTTTCAAATCATATGATTTTTTGCTGATGTATTGTATTGTATGTGAAATCAAAAGGAAAGGGTAAAGTTTAAAACTAAAAATTACACATACTTCTTTGTATATAGAAGTATCCGCAAAGTATCCATATATTTTATTTATTATTGGATATGTTTGGTGTATATCCGATACGTATCCGACGAGTATTGTATTCGGTATCCAATATGGTATGTCGACCTTAATAAAGTATATGTGCTTCATAGAAGAAAAGTAATAACAAGCAAATAGAAGGAAACAATATTGCAAAAACATGATCTAGAATCAGCAACCACAAAAATTAATCAACAAACCCTGCAAGACCAAACAAAAACTTCCCCATTAGGTATGCCAATGACAAAAGGTTTTGTTTTGTTTTGTTTCTTTTTCCTTCCTTTTTTCCCTTATGCCAAAGAATTGTTGGCTGTTTGTGGTAAGAACAAAAAATTGTACAAGTCCGTTGTCGTAAAAATGCCATACCCTATTACCCTTGCTTTTCAAAGTCCATGCATTTTTCAAGTTAATGATCTGTTACACTAGAGAGCTCCAACACTTTTCTCACCCGAGCCTTATAAAAAAAAACAAATAAGGTCAAGAAAAGACTTCATATCAGACTTTCCAAACTTGTAGCAACTTTTAAGTCACGAGTTTTGAAGAAATCCTTGTATTTCCTAGGGCAATTAACAGTATAAATTTAGGGTGACAAAGCCAGGACAAAATGTGATGTATAACCACAAATTGTATGTAACAAGAAGGCCAATAATAAATAACAGAGTCTTACCTGACTAGGTCATCATAACATGCATCAACAAATCAGAAAAACTTATTCCAGCCTCACCTTTAAAATTTAGCTTGAAACTACCAACATTGAAAACACATAAAAATGCAATCAGGAGAACAGTACCAGAGGAATAAATAGACTAACTTACAGACCTGTAATTACCCCAAGGCAATGCGGTCAACCAATCGAGATAATTGCGTGTTACATTGAATTCACTAGAACTGGCTTCTAACAATTGCAGTTTTGTTAGTTCTTCTTCTATGACTTGCAAAACATGAGGCGGACATCTCTCCATATTTGGCTCGAGCCTTTCCCTAAACTTTGCTGCAGCAAAGCACAAGAGTATCAAGTCACAGTAATCCCAATATGCAGTTATAATATAAATAAACTATTTAGTTCAGGGTGTAATCAAATCGAAAAGGAGCTAGACTCTGGCAGCCTCAGGCTACATTTGAGCACGGATCTAGCACAGACAAATTTTTCAAAAACATGATCAAGCTCATCCCATCAAAGTAACTTTGTTGGGGCAATTCAACTTGATTTTAACACTAAATGGAGGTTTTCCAGACTGATATTGCCAAAAACTAGCAATAAAGACACTTTTGATTCTTTAACCTAAAACAATAATGAACTAAATAAAATTGATCAAACTTAGTATTTTGGTCCATACAATTTCTCAAGATAAGTATGGACTTGATGGGCTTATGGGTAGCAATTTTCGACACAACCCGTTAGAGGACATGAATTTTACATAAAATTAACAGGTTATGGTTGATTACTACTAGACACAACCCTAGAAAAAAAAGACACCACTCCTTAATATAAATAGTGAAAGGTCAGAATGGTGTCAAAATTGGAACAACCCAATATTGACCAAAGTTACCCGGATCGTGGGTTGCTTTGATACATGACACAAGTACTGTTATGCAGTACAATGGGAGTGGGCCTAACTAGATCGTTTTCACTACTATACAACATTCAAGGATTAAAATTTTATTTCGAAAAGATCGAAACAACCGAAATATTTTCGTTTTCAAGGAGACCAAAATGAATTAGTTACGTGGCACAAGTGCTGTTACGCGGTACGACCCTTTCTTAGGTACGTGGTACGATGGGAGTAGACTTAATTGGTACGGTGTTTTGGGTCGCAATTCGTTTTGAAACTCTTATCTAAATCGTTTTCACTATTATACAACATTCAAGGATTAAAATTTTGTTTCAAAACGATCGAAACAGCCAAAATATTTTCGTTTTCAATGAGACCAAAACGAATTAGTTATAGAATCAAAATTCTAATATTTCGAGGTGTTTTGTAATGTTTCGACGCATTTACATTATTGTTTCATAATGTTTTAAGGTGTTTTAAGACACTTTGGTACATTTCGACCAATGTTTTGGAAAAATAATTCTCAAATTTTTTATTTATTTCCATTTTATTTTCGAAACATTTTCAAAACGAGTCGAAACATTTTTGTTTTCTAGGTGATCGAAACAATGCACTGAAATGAAATTTTGATCTTTGGCAACATTATATATCATAGAACATTCATAAACAATAAGTCAATTACCATTTGTGCTTAATTTTTTATTATCTAAAATAATATATAATTATAAATCTATATACACGTAGTCAATTACCATGTATTTTATATTTGCACTACATGTTCCAGAACAAATAGATTTAAGGTTAGCATTATAATTTGGGTCGTACATTTTGGTGATCTAGATTGCAAACTCATGCCATTTGGGATCAATGTACCAAAATCGTAGATCATTAGGGGTTTAGAGAATTTTGGTAACTGTGAACTTGACACGACTATTCCCTTTAACTCACAAGGCCAAATGTTTTTCAGTTTTTTCCATTTCGTAATTTGGGTTTGAATGATCATGGTAGAATGAAAGGGTTTTCGACCTTGGTTTTTCTAAAGCTAGATCAATTAGATTTTAGTTCATGGGGAGCCTTCATTCAACAAAAAGGCTCAGAAAGAATAACGTCATCCAATATGACTGAGACCACAGCCTTCAGTTCCCTATAATACCCTGCTACATAACACATTATACCGTGGATAACAGAACTGACCAGAAAGTGCTGTTTTGTCATCGGTCTCCAATCCCAGTTCCTACATCGATGCAAAACAAATCACAATCAAGTAACATCTAAATTTAGAAGTAAGTGAAATGATTTAGAATCCTACTCAATCACTTAGAAGCTCATCCTAAAGTGATGGTCAGATATTTGCAGCTTTTAGTGATAGAAAGATAATATTTGAATATAATGAAACTATGCACCTTCTTTATGGCCTTAAGCTGCTCATTCAACAAGTAACGGCGCTGCTCACCACTTATTTTTTCTTCAATTGCTTTTGCTATAGATTCCTGAAAAAACCAAGAAAAGGTAAAGAACACAAAGACAATCAACATAACAAAGAGTTTTGACATAAATTAGTGGCACTAGCAGGCCATACCTGAATCTTACTGATCTCCATTTCCTTCTTCACTAATTCCAGAGTAAGTTCTAATCGTTTATACACCTGAGTTGGCAAAAAACTGCAAAGTAAGGAGAATATTATGGATGCAACAAACTTTATAGAAATATATTTTTCCACAGACACTAAATGGATTAAATACCAGGCACTCTATCCCTTACAAAACACAAATTTTATATGGCCATGTCATGAAGTATATCATAACAACGTTAACATGAACTTAAGAGGAAAAAAGGCGTTCGGAGGACGGATCCACTAACTATAAGTTGCACATAAAAAAACAAAGCCAACTGTTCCTGAGGATTGCTTTTACCAAATTACGTACAATGATTACAAAATTCAAACATTAACACAGTTCTTTACCTTATTGCTAATACATGTTCCATCAGGAGCTTAACAGCTATAGTAGCATATTTTTTATATGGCCCATGGGCCTTAATTGTGAATTACAACCTAGGCAGCATACCTAAAGTCCTTGCATATCAATGCATTTATTTATGTTAAGCACTCTTATCATTATGCAGGCAAAAAGAAGATTGAGAAACTTGACGAATGAAACTCTGCCAGATTCTACTTACATCTAGCTCTTCAAGCACTTGCTGGCTTTGTAACTTGTTCGCACCAGATATTGCAGCTCCGAAATCTGCTAACCTTGAATAATTGAAATCACCTATGTGCTGCATACATCAAAAAGAACTTAGAAGAATGCACAAACAAAAAGATTCAGTACTATTGAAAATCAATTCTAAAATTTCTTGATAAACAGAGTATATCTATAAACTCGTATTTTCATAACAGCATTTCTAGCTAAAAAGGTCATTTTGCAGAGATAAAGCCACATTCAATACATGAGTAATTCAGGAAACAATAGCAAGAGCAATTGTATCCTTGTATGGAGGTAAGAGTGACCAATATTTGGGAAGGGAGAGTATTGCTCTACAGTACCAAACACAATTTGTATGCAGACAAAAACAGTAAGATTAAGACCAGCAAACTAAAGAAAGTCCAATCATGAGAGAGATCGAGATCACTTTGTAGTTCATATAAGCTGTAAATCCATAGTATATCATGTTGTAAGCTATTGTGCAAAGGGACATTGACATACTGAATGGTTGCTCACCGGTTAGTCCATGGATTAGCATGAGAACAGCTTCGTTAGAGAACTACAACTCTAATTGCGGAATCTAAAAATACTTCTCCTTCATAGGCACTTTATTGGTGAAACCAATTCTTCATTGTTGACATCTCTTACCAACAATCTTTATTCTTTTATTAAGTTTGGACACCCAAAAAGCCAAGGCTGCAAAATTAACCTAGTAGCTCAAGCTTGAATACAGTTACGAACACACAATCTGGCCTCGGTCAACTGCATCACAAGATCGCTAAGAAGGGATTTTGAACTCTTCCAGTGACAAACCTTTTTCCAAAAGAGCTGGACCCAAGCAAGTTAGGGTTGCATTATGAGATTCACAAATAATTAATTAAAACCAAGTTTATGGATCATTGTATTTACAGAATTCTTTTTATATATCTACAAACAACTTGTTCACTTTACTGCAAGCAAAAACTGGTAGCTTTATTGTAAACAAAAACACTTACATGTCAAATAGGATGTGACAAGACCTGAGATGAGTTTGGACAGAAGGTTGGGAACTTCTACATTAAAACCCAAGTGTCCTTGCCTTTCTGTCTTAACTTGTGAGAAAAATCTCATGCATCTACAAAGCTATAACATTCGAGTGTGACACATGTTGGTTCATATTAGTCGACTCAACCAGCCTTGATATTCAAATCGAGAAGCAAGCTAATCCTAATCTCAGCAATATGAACCATGACAACAGACTTGTATCCAATATCGGTTTGTTCAGGCCTCAAAGGTAATATATACGGTTTAGGAACAACTCCAACAAAAACAATTGATTTGGGTTTGGATAATCTCCAAATGGTAGAGTCCACCCTTAGCCTTGGATTGAACCTGGGCCAAATCTAAAGCCACTAGGTTTTAGCGAATGGATTTGAATTTAGTTTTGCCTGCCCTTCACTCTCTCCCCTGCTTCTGTATGGGTGTTTGTGCTCAGGGGAAAACCCAAACAGCCCGACCCCTGTCTCGCTGTTAGTCCACATAAAAGTCGGGGTCAAACGCATGGTTAAAAGTATCGTTCGATATTTATACGACTCAGCCGAGTTGTATCTAACTCAGCACTTTCCATTCTAATAGCCTTCCATATTCCGTGTGAACCATGAGTCTCACGCAACTCAAAACATCTTCGAGCTAACCCAGAGCCATCGAAGTTATCGTCATTCATCATTGTGTCAGTCAATATCGTTCCGCGTTCAGAATGCTTGAATCTCTCGCTATATTCAACTTCTCCTTCTATGTTGTATTTCGTGCATATCATCTGATACTATTCAATGTCTGTGGAAGGATGATGAGACATGTCAGTACCCTCCGACTAGATGCATCTCAATGCCCTCTGATAGCCATGATCTCATCAATGTGCTCCGAGTCAATAGTCGATATCACGAAAAGGTCTATTAGGGCCTCCAAGAGTGCACATAAGGTTTGGAGGATGCTCTACGCATTAAACAACTAGTTTTCGTTTGAATGCTTATAACAAATTAACTGAGCCTTTTCCAAGCTTGAGCACAACCAAAATTCTGTCAAGACGAGTTATCTTTTATTCTTGGTTGAGCAAAGGTTTTCATAACTAACTGACTAAGATCTTCTAAATGATATGAAAAGGATCAGAAACAGCATGTCTAGAAACAGAGGGCCATGCAATTATGTGGGCATTTATGAAAGGAATTATAAAAGCCTCTGAAGTGGTGACTTCCCATTCATGCTCTACCAGTGTAATTGTGATCCAACTGGAAAAAAAAACTCACTATTTATGCCTTACTGCTTGGGAATCATCAAATGTCAATTAAGATTGAACTCAAATATAGAGAAATTGGAACACAGGATACATTTTTCCCATTTGTCGAAAGAAAGGGTGGTATTTTTTATTTTTTTTTGGTGTGGGGGGGGGGGAATTTTTGGGAGTGGGAGGGGAATCTATTTACAAGAATGGAGGGTTACCTGCATTCAATCCAGTATGTTTCAATTTTCATTGTTTTCATTCAACAACTAGAATTTTCATTTTTTTACTCTTCAACATGCAACCTAATTTTTTCTATGAGGATTGAAGGTTGTAGAGAAACTTTATAGTGGAGAGAAAGAACTCACTCCCACGAGAGCGTGATGGTAAAATCATCTGGTTAGTTAGGTTTTTGAATAACATCATATAATAAAAGGTGGTCTTGGTCTTCACCCCAAGATTTTTTTTTTAATAGGAAACACAATTTTATTAAAATTAAAAAGATATCGTATAATTGAAACTCATGGATGGACAAGTCATCCATCCAAGATAGAATCCATCAAAAGCATTGCATAGGGAAAAAAAAAACATAAGATAGCAAACAATCAATGACAAGCCTTCCAATTCTCCAAAAAGAGGGATATTTGCAAACTCCTTTGAAACCGAAGCCCAAAGGAGTAATTGTGCTGGTTTCCTCCACAACAAAAACTGCTATGGCACTCATTAATCCCAAGCAAGAATTTAGCATCCAGGAAAGCATCAGGGATTTTAGTGACAAAAGAAACAACACAAAAGAAATCGTTAAAGTTCTCCATCCAAGTGATTAAATGAGGCAGCAACTTTTTAACAAGGTCAAAATAAGTCATCAAAAATAAGCCTAACATCTCGGACTCATGTGGAAGATATAGTTTTTACTTTTTCTAGACTAGTATGGGAGTACTGAAACATTTTTGAACACTTCACTCTAGATACAAGGAACATTAGCAAGAATAATTGAAACTAACGGACTCAACTATAACACCTACCTTCTAGGGATAAAACTTCGGTGACCTAGTTAGTTTCAGCTTCAAAAGGAGAAATTTTATTGCAAATTTGATAAAGATGGGCTGTCAACAGTCACTATTGAAAAGATAACCATAACTTAAGATCAAAAAATATGATATCAAGTATGCCCATCAATAATTTTTCTAGTCTTGTGTTCAGAGAACAAAGCTCATTGTTTATATAGAAACTCAAACAAAACCCCTCATTATTCAAGAGTGGACTTGCGAGAACGATCCCTTGATATGGTATCAAACAAGTTGATCCACCCCTTCAACTCCCGTTACAAGCTTATCATAAGGTCTTACAATCTCCAAATATAAACACACTTTCCCTCAAAACTACCATAAGACCAAAAGGTTCAAGGATTTCTAGTTCACCTCCCACATTGTCTATATAATACCCAGATCAAAAAGGACTCAATGGCCTCCTCCAGAAAGAAAGCATGTAAAAATTTTCAAATAAAGGTTTCCACTTCAACACAGCAAACTTTTCATACTAATTGCCTACATGATTTACACATTTTATTGCATTACAAGCCTTAAACTTCATTTACATGCAATTAGTGATTCTACAACATTCTGGGTTTTCTTATTCAACTGAACCCATAATTGCAGCTTGAAATTGTCTACTAAATCTCTACCCAACCTTTTCTCTTCATCCTTCATCTTCTTATTCTTCTTTCTCCATTTATGATTCAACTGATAATTATAAAAATTGAACTCAGCCATGGTTTTGGTCCAGGAAGACGCAAACACAATTGATGCAAAGAAAACTTAACATTTGCAGAATCAGAATTGACCGCACATGAGGGCACGTGACAGGTCATTTGGCTATGTGATGAAAGGCTCTAGCCCAATATCAGGTGGCAAATGGTTATCTATCAACATACTCAGACAGTATTTAGTCACTAGATGCACTGAAAATGCACATAGAAAAAATTTTACAGACAAGCTATTCGAGAGCTGGTAAAACCATAATAATAGTAATAAAGACAATCACCATATGAAAACAAAGAACCCAAAATCAAGAACAGAATCATACCTGAGTGTATGTTTGAACCTGATCTCTCCATAGGGAACTCGTCTTCAGAACATCTCTCAGGGTTGATATAACCTCAAATGATGTGGCCTTTATAACATCATCATCCTTATTATATGGTTTATCCTGAGACAAAATAAAGAATCAGACAAGGAAAATGAGGAGTATTGCAAAAGAAGTCTATTACCCATAGAAAAAATCATCCGCATTTGGAAAAAAATTATAAGCAACGCATGCCTTGAGATGATCGATTTTGACTGTAAGTGGGTCTTCACTGACCTGCAAAGGATGCAATTATTTCAGTCCAGGGAATGTAGTGTCACTGAGGAGTTATGCATTCCATGGATTAATATTAAATCTACAAACTGAAAGTATTGTGTGCATGCATGCATAAGAGGAATATCCACAGTTCAAGAATAAGAGTTTTGTGGACACCAAGCAGGCTAGCACTCACCATCTCCGTTATTCGAAGCCGCTTATGACCAATAAGAATGACCTGATCTCCTTGTATACTTGTAATCTAATATATCAAAACAGCAATAATCATGAATAGGCATTTCTTAACTGGGACAAACGACTTTACAGCATCATATTAACATATAACAGTCCACAAAATTAGTTACCTGAGCCAGTGTGCCAACTTCATGAAGGCGGTTGAGCAACTCTTTACCTTTGAGCTCATTTATGTTTTTATCTGCATCTGAACCAGATGCCACAGTAGGGTCAGTTCCTGGCTCATCTTTAAGAAGGAAAGCACCAGCATAAGGGGCCTGTCGTTTCCGACTTTCTACTAATGCTGCTAATAATTTAGGATCCTGTAAAGAAAAAAATTATAGAAGAATTCAAGGACCAAATGGCTTCACTATTCACCAAGCAAATGAAAAAAGTTTCTTTCTCTTTTTCTTTCCATCTTTCCCCTTTTCTTTCTATTTTCTCACAAGCAGTGGAAGAGACCACAGTGCATCAATGCAGCAACTATAAAACCAAACCAAATCTTAGACAAAGACATCCATAGTTTGTTATTGAATGGTATTAAGTTCATAAAAATTCAAATTGCACTCGGATTTGTTCATGTGATTCTCAATGAAAGTTTCATTAATCATATAAACTAGCTTTTCTGAATGACCAAATGCTTTGGACACAAATTAAGATCCATGAGACAGCATACTACAAAGCAAAACAATAAATTTATTCAGTTCTGGCATTGCAGCCAATGAGACTTCATGTCACACTTCAGTAAGATCATTGTGCAGCAAGTGTGTGTGCCCATGGAAGCATTTTGGAGCTGCCTACATATACAGTGCATTCTTTTGGCCTTTAAAAGTCATACAATAGAGTTCACTGTACAGAGCAAGGACTTCAGCTTTTTACACAAACAGAACCCCAAATCTGTTGGTAAAGCATAAAAATCTGGAAGCATAAGGTACAAAAACACAGAAAATAAGGGAATGGAAAAGAAAAAAGGGAAAAATAGAATCCAGAAGAAAATGCACCCAGAAAAAAGCTGCTATACCTTCACATAAATTGGCATATAAAATCCTGGAAATAAGGGTCGGTGTGGCAATGGCAATGCTAAAACCTGCATAGGAAAATAAAGAGAGTGATAAATATATTACAGCAACAAAAGAAAAAGGAAAACTGAGCACCATAGCCTCAGCAATCCTAGGGCTAAGATAGTCACTTGAATAGATTTAGTTAAGAAAACAGAAGGTAAGAAATCAACTTCAAGAAAAGTTGGGCATGAAACCACCAAGATATAAAGCCTCTTATTTGTTCTCTATGGGTCTCAACATCAATCACTTCCACAAGTAAAGAACAAAGAATGTTAACTTATTTTCAAAACAAACATTACTTACAATTGTGGTTTTCCCCGTAAATATGAGATACAGAGAGTTACATGGTTCAAAGTATCAGTCGATACCGATACGAGTCAGCTGAGTCGTATCCGACTCAGCACCTTCCGAGAAGATATTATTACACGATACGTATATACCCCGAGTTTTGCACGACTCAATCAGTCCCAAGTCGCCGAGATATTGTCACCAAATTGGCCAGTACAATTCCACGACGCAGCAGCATGACCTGAATTTCATGTTCAATATTTTATTTTAGGTCGTATCGCCCGATACCGCGCCGCAATACTGCAATCAGTGTGTCTCAGAGCTCTTCGAGTTGATGGCTAATACTGTAACCTTGAACCATGGAGAGTTATTTGTCACATTGAAAATTTCTTTTGGTACTTCTACGGTTCTACCTCTTACTTACAGGGAGTTGAGAACCATGTCATCCTAAGAGGCTTTTATGATTGTTTGTTGTATTCTTGTAATCTAATTGCTCATGCTTATCCCTTTAGTTTCATTCTTTAGCTTTTTCTCTTTTAAAGATGCTATGCACCCATTTTAGTTCCCTAATCTCTGAAATATTTTGGTCTTCAATAAAAGAGTAATATCAAAAATATTCAATTCACACATACAGAAAAAACCAGGTTATATTTCTCCACTCAACCAATTCAATACCTCTCATATACATATCTGAAAGTCAGAATCTTGATCAACAAATGCTCAGTATTCACAAAAGAAGAGCTTCAAAACATACAAATCAATATAGCCACCACCTTCAGCCCATAGTCAAAAACTACATTTGCATTTGTAGACTACAGTGCCAAAATTACACCCCACAGTGGCAAATTACACCACACAAACTTTTCCTTTCCACATCATACAAAGCAAAGATACAAACTTTTCCCTCCTTACACCCATAGAAGACTCAGTATACACTCAACCTGTAACCAAAGTGTCTTCTATCATTAATCCAATAAGCCCATTTCAGTCGAAACACAATGCAATGTATAAAATAGACAATCGTTTAAAATCACAATAGTGCATCAAACTAACAGCTTCCATTCAATTGTCCACTACTTTCAATAAGAAAAAACTAGAAAAAATCGTTTCTTTGATTTTGAAAATGACAAATACAATAAGGAATAAAGAAAATGACAAAAATAAATAAATGACATTCCGAATTAATCGTAATTATGAGTATAAGATTACATTTTTTAACTTAAATAAATAGTTCGAATACAAAGATAAATAAAAAAAGTAGAAACTTTATGTGCACATAAACACACCGACCGTGAGACAATCTTCAGGTTTGAATACGGTGGGGAGAATGGACGAAGAAGAATTGGAATCGGCCTCTTCACCTGCTACTTCGACCCGTTTAGCCTCGGACCCGGGCTCAGCCACGGGGTCGGACCCGTCAGTGGAGTCCGAACAGAAAAATCTTCGGCATAAATAAGAGTTCCGCTGATTCGAGCCTCTGAGAGAGCCCAAAACTCGGAGCAATGGCGAATTCGACTCAGCCACATGGCGACTATTCGACTGTAACGTCGATGTTACTGTGTGGAATCGACATGAAGATGTAAGGACCTTCAACATTGGGGGAAGAGACGGAAAATTGAGGAGAGAGATTGGGAGGTTTTGATTAGGGTTTTAGGGTAGGTTGGCTTAATTTAAGAATTGCGGTGAACCGCCATTAACACAAGCTTCTCGAACAAGAAGAAGCGGTTTTTTGAGACTTTTGTTTGGTTAA
Organism: Ilex aquifolium; assembly: GCA_951799425.1. NCBI lineage: Eukaryota > Viridiplantae > Streptophyta > Magnoliopsida > Aquifoliales > Aquifoliaceae > Ilex > Ilex aquifolium. The sequence continues at coordinate 27,517,268 of OX637395.1, forward strand.
AGCCCTCCATAAACCCCTGTTTTTTCTTGGTTACCAAAAGTGCCCTTCTCTCTCTCTCTCTCTCTCTCTCTGGGGTGGGAATTGTTTTACAATACACTAGGGTGTTAATTGAGACGAATCATTCGGCCTCGATTCGAGTATGAATAATAATGAATAATTTTGTAAGCTTAATTTTTTTATATGAGTCTAAAAAATTTGGCTCGAGCTCACAAAATGAGTTCGGGCTCGAGTTCGACTCGACTCATTTTCTAAATAAGTCGAGTTTAAACAATTTTTTAGATTCGTTTACAAAAACGAGCTCGACAAACTCATGTTCAAACTTGTAAAGCTCAATTCAATTAACACTCTTAACGGTACGACTGTTTAAAGTGAAATTATAGTTTGGAAAATCCCTAATAGAATTTTATTCTTTTTAAGAAAAAACCATTTCACCCTATCAAATTTTTGACATGAAAATTAAGTCTTATTTTTTATAAATAATTTCAAAAATTCCTAACGCTTTACTATATTCCATTTTAATCTTTCAGATTTTTTTTTTACAAAAAATATTTAGGATTCCAAGCCCATCTCGAATAGGGCTGTGCAAAATATCCGATAACCCGACAAACCGATCCGGAACCGACCCTTTCAAACAAAAAACGGGCAGGTAATATTTATTCTGGGTCGGTTTCGGAAGAAAATAAAGATTAACCGATAAAATCGATTCGGGTTCGGATACCTTCAAGTCCAAAACCGAAATAACCGACCCGCCCGAATAGTATTTAATAATAATATAAAATATATATATATATATATATATATATATATATATATATATATATATATATATATATACACGGTCTGGATTTGTCATTTAAAAAAAAATAAAAAAACAAAAATATAAAAGGAAACTAACCCTACTTCCACTTCTCAGTCCTCTTCTGTTCCGCCGCTTTCTTCTCTCTTCTCTCTCTCACAAACGAGCAGATCTGAGATCTGAGGACTCAAGGTCTGAAGATCTGAAGACTCAAGGTCTGAAGATCGAGTAGAGGTAGATCTCAACCCTATCGAGCAGATCTCAACCATATCAAGCAGATCTCAACCCTTTTTTCTTTGACTAATAAATTTTTTTTTCATTATCTCTGATTATCCATCTCTCTGAATACATTTTTTTTTTTTGGTCTTGAAACTCAGTGCTCGAAAGCAGTGAGTTTTTCATTTGTTGAAACTCAATGAGTTTTTTTGGTCTTGAAAGGTTTTCAATATTTGTGAAGATGAGGTTCACTTTTTCGGAAAGTAGGTGCAGAGTTTTTTTTTCGGAAACTCAGTGAGTGGATCTCAACTCAAAGGTTTTTTTTTTTCGGAAAGTAGGTGCAGAGGTTTTTTGCTTTGAAAATTTTGGTTGGTTTTTAAAAAAAGGTTTCAGTTTTTGGTTTTATCTTATACTGGTTGTAGCTTGGTTGTTGAGCATTTTGGCCTTGCATTTCTAGTTTTGGTGAGTCTTGAAACTCAGTGCTCGAAAGCAGTGAGTTTTTCATCAATTTTTTTTTGCTTTTTTTTTTCCTTGCTCTCTAATTTCTTTCACACATTTTCTGAAAACGTTTTTTTTTTTTTTTTGGTCTTGAAACTCACTCAGTGAATTTTTTCCTTTTCTATTTTAAAGTTGAAACTCAGTCACTGCCATCAAATTTTTATTTTTATTTTTTCATTTTTTGGTCTTGAAACTCACTATTTGGTCTTGAAACTCAGTCACTGCCATCATTTTTTTTTTTCATTTTTTTCCTTGCTCTTTAATTTCTTATACACATTTTTTGAATACATTTTTTTTTTGTCTTGAAACTCACTGTTTCACTCTATCTCTCTGCAACGATCGAGTTAAAACTCATTTTTCTGATCATAAATAATTAGACATTCATGACTATAGGTTGAATCTGACCATAAATTATTTATGTATATTCTCTTTTTGTGTTTATCTAATTCATGCCTTTTTGTATTCATTGAATCTGGATTTTTTTTATATCTAAGCTTGCATTAATTTGTTCAATTTATTTTTTTATGTAGATGGAGGGGAATACAACTTTGGCTGATGCTACACAAGTGATTGATGATCCTATGGAGACTAATGAGAACGAGAAATCTAAAAAACCAGGGAAGTCAAAAGTGTGGAATCATTTCAAACTGCTAGAGAGGAAAAAAGGCCAAGTTCGCAGGGCGGAGTGCAAATATTGTCACAAGGTTTATCAATGTGATTCTAAGAAGCATGGTACGTCATCACTTACATTTCATGTGAACCACAGTTGCACAAAATTTCCTGGTAGAAATGTGAATAAAAGTCAACAATTGTTAAGTTTTGAGAAAAAACCAGAGGGAGATTTAGGTCTTAGCAATATTGTGATTCACAAGTTTAATCAAGAAACTTCAAGACTGACACTCGCATAAATGGTTATTATGGATGAATTGTCTTTTCGAGCTGTGGAAGCCCATGGCTTTAAAAGGTTTTGTAGAACACTAGAGCCAAAGTTCCAAATTCCGTCTCGCACGACTGTTGCTAGAGACTGCATCAAACTTTATCAAAATGAAAGGGATAAGTTACAGAAAATTCTTGGGTCCTCGGTTAATAGGTTTAGTTTCACAACTGATACATGGACTTCTATTCAAAACCTTAACTATATGTGTCTTACTGCTCACTTCATTGTTGACAATTGGAAATTAAACAAAAGAATTATAAACTTTTGTTTAATTCCTAATCATAGAGGGGACACAATTGGGAAACAATTGGAGGCTTGTTTACTTGCATGGGGTATTGATCGGATTTGTACAATCACAGTTGATAATGCATCCTCAAATGATGTTGCTATAGATTACTTAAGAAGACACATGAAGGGTAATATATTAGGAGGTGAGTCCCTTCACATGAGGTGTTGTGCACATATCTTAAACCTTGTTGTGAGTGGAGGATTAAAAGAACATAATGATTCTATCATAAGGGTGCGAAATGCTGTGAGGTATGTGAGGTCATCTCCTGCAAGGATGGAAAAATTTAAAAGATGTGTGGACAAAGAAAGAATTGATTGTAAGACTTTGGTGTGCCTTGATGTTTCAACTAGATGGAACTCCACTTATTTAATGCTTGAGGCTGCACAGAAATATCAAAAGGCCTTTGAAAGATTAGAGGATGATGATGGTCAATATGTCTCTTACTTTAGTGAAGGGACATTAGGGTCTCCTCGATCTTTTGATTGGGAAAATGTGAGGGTTCTTGTGAAATTTTTAAAGATTTTCTATTATTCTACTTTGCGAATTTCTGGGTCCTTGTATGTCACATGCAATTTACTTTTTCAAGAGCTTTGTATTGTTCAAACTAGGTTGTCTAAACTATGTGAGAATCGTGATCCCTTTTTGAGTGTCATGGCAATGAGTATGAAGAAGAAGTATGATAAATATTGGGGAAACATTGAAAAGATGAATTTATTGATATTTGTTGCTGTTTTATTGGATCCACGATGTAAATTGGGTGCATTATCATTTTGGTTTAAACAAAACTTTGATGCAAATAGTAATGAAGCGGAGGAAATGTTGGGCAAAGTAAAAAATGTGTTTCAGCGGTTGTATGATGAGTATGCATTAGTTTTTGGAAATTCTAGTGAGGTACAGTCGCGAAATGCCTCTAATCCTCCCTTATGTGACCCTGGTTCTTCAAGTGTGAGTGTTGTAGATACTAGTCAGGCCTTTTGGCATATATATGCTCAGTTTGAATCAAGTAGTGCTCAATTGGAGACTAAATCTGAAGTTGATTAGTATTTGAGTGATGGTTGTGAGGCAAAAAATCCAAAATTTGACATTCTTAACTGGTGGAAACTGAATTCAGCTAAGTATCCCATCCTTTCTCATGTTGCAAAAGATGTGTTAGCTATTCCAATATCCACAGTTGCTTCTGAGTCTGCGTTTAGTACAGGAAGGCGTGTATTAGATCCATTTCGAAGTTCATTATCCCCAAAAACAGTCGAGGCAATTGTTTGTGCACAAAATTGGTTAAAAGATCTAAATCCTTTTGATGACCGAGATGCAATGGATTACATGGAAATCATTGAACTTGACTCAGGTAACATATATATTGTCTTATTTTTTCAACTTGTTATTATTTTTTATTATAGAATGTTAGTTCTCTAAATATAATCGTATCTTTTTTATGTTTTATCTAAGAACTGGATGGGAGTGCAACTCATGCAACTGTTATTGATGATTGTATTTAGGCTACTGCTTTTGACAAAAAAACATCTTTGGTATGTTTTTAATGTGATTTAGTATGTCCTTTATGTTCTTTATCTTAAGTATTTTGTTAAGAATCATGGTGTTATCTATAAATCTGTGTTTGCATTACTTCCCTTGCAGGTTATATGACTGTTCAGACTGACTGCCTGTTTATAGTCCTAATTTTTGGAATGGTGAACCAGATTTTTGGAATGGTGCACTGCAGATTTTTGAAGCATCCTGACTACTGACTTTTGTATTTAGACTACTGATTTTTGGCAGTGTAAATGGTTTATCTTTTTTGATTGTTGTGGTTGTATAACTATTTTTGAAGCAAACTTGCATAGTTGTTGCAACTTACACTTTATTTTCATGGTACATTATTTAATTGAGTTTGGGCCTCAAATGATGAGTTATAGGTTGGACTCTTATTTGATTGAGTTACAGGTTGTAAAATCTGATTGAGTTTGGGCTCTTATTTGGCCTCAAATGATGAGTTACAAGTTGGGCTCAAATGATGAGTTTGGGCTCTTATTTTATTGAGTTACAGGTTGTAAAATAATTCGTGGTAACAGTAAAACAAAATATCAAATTGGTTTGGGCCTCAAATGATGTATAGCATAAGAAATGGTTTTGGGCTTGAAAATGATTTTTGGATGCAATTTAAGTTTATAGATCTGCTTGGCAAATTAATTGGGCCTGGGTCAAAGGAATTTTAGATCTATTATAATATTTTAGTTTGGGCTTGAATTTAAAGCCCACCCGTTAGCCGACCCGTAAACCGACCGACATTTAAGCTCGGTTTTCGGTTCAATTAATTTTGTAATTCGGTTCGGCTCGGTTTTCGGTTTTCTACTTCCGACTATAATTGGGTCGGCTGACGGAAGTAACAACTTCCGACCCTAACAGTCGGTTGAACACCTCTAATCTCGAATACAATGTAGTAGGGTACTCGTGACCTTAGTGGTGACTACCACTGCCTCACACTTAAATGTCACCAGCCCTACCTTCCTACTCAAGGCATCCGCAACCTGATTGGTCTTTCCAAGCTTATCCTCTAGCACCATATCAATCAAACTTGGCAAGTTTGTTTTACTTATTATCATCCCTGTTTTGGCGTGAGTTTATTTTTTAACAGAACTAGGAAAAATGGTGGGTCCAATTAAATTGTAGTAATCTATTTTATTATTCTATGCTTGCCAAAAAATTGGATTTCAAAAAAAAATTCTATAAATATTTACTAAAAAGAGTCAATTTATAAAGTGTTACTATATAGTATCACAAAAGGTGGATAACAAATTAGTTACAAAACTATTAATTAAATGTATTTGATGGTCATGAAAACTAATAAAATTTCCACACAAATCTATTATTGATGGAGTTTTGAATTAATCTAGGACAAATTATACAAATATAACTTATCCTAGTAGAAATTTGACATGAATGAATGATTTTTTGTTGACAAAAATTACCAAAAACATACACACTTAGAAAAACAATGGGCCCGTTTGGAGTTGATTTTTTTGGTGTGAATCAAAGGTTTGAAAATGTAGTGAAAAAATCAATTTCTAAAAAGCTCTTGGAACCGTTTGAAATGTTCTTAAAAAACTGATAAAGTTGAAAAAGCACATTTGGGTAGACTTTCTAGCTTTTTTGGCTTTTTGTATAAAAATAAAATGGTTAATTGCACTAAAGGTCCCCAAAGTATGAAATTTATCTCATTTTGGTCCCCAATGTTTTAATTGCATCATTTTAGTCCATGAAATATTGAATATATTTCTATATGGTTCTTCAAGAAGACAACGTCCAGATTGCTAACGATTTTTTATCATAAACTTGTCATGTAATACCTAAATATGGACAAAAAATAATTTTGATAGTTCTTAAAAAAAATTTGGGTATATCAACTAGTCGTTCAACTGGTCATTACCACTCAGCATAATATCCTCAACTCTCCAATATTTTTCTCAACTCCACCAATATTTCCTCAACCCTCTGCAGTCAAAGAAGGCTAATTATATTCCAAGTAGTATTGACTAGTCTTTCACTACTTGATGGGTCCCTCTAGTCAAGTCACTCATGCTGACTAGAAAAGATCCAACCTAAACATTCAATTATATCCAATATCAAATTATATCAATGTAATATATATGTATGCATGCACCATTATAAAATAATAATTTATATATAATAATTTTACAAAAAATGCATCAATGATATATGTCATAAATAATGCTTTGGGGTTTTATATATTCTGGATTTGACCACCAATTGTGGCATAATTAATATTGAGGAATTTAGCCACATATTCCAACATCTCCCATTTGGCTACAAGCCCAAAATGTTCATTCATAACTTAAACCCATAACAACAACATGTCATTTAAATTCTGTAACGCCCCAAAACACACCCTGGACGGCATTACATTCTAAAACATTCACATCATGAGAGCACTAGAATAATCCATCAATAAATAAGACTTCATAAAGTCATCCATAAAATTTACAGTATTATTCCAAAAGAATAGACCCATTTTGGCCTTTACATTCCCAAAATCACATAATGTAGCGCAGCGGAAATAACAAAAGAAAACTAGACCTTACAATGTTCAAAATGAATATCCTAGTCTAGTACAAAAAGGAAAGGAGGTCGCTCTATGCGTCCACCTTGGGGTCCACGTTCCCTTCTACGGGAGCTTCCCAATGTCCCGGCTCGTCAGTTCTGAGCTCATCCTCTAGACAAAGACCTGAAATATGTTGTTTGTAGGGGGTGAGCACGAAGCTCTGTAGCAACATTCCTCCCAAACTCTAACAAGGTTTATAAAAGCATATAAAATGGCCGGTCTCATTTCGCAAATAGCATATATAATCTTTGAAGTAAAACATGGACATTTTAGTAGATCTCAAGTTTAAGGAACAACAGTAATTGAATGAATAAGTGAAAACACTATACAGTTAGCAAACCATTTCCAAATATAATCCAGTCCCCATACATAATTTCCAACAATTCTTTCTGTAGGTGGCATACTTTAGGGTAACCTCCACCTCCGTTTAGATCGTCTTTGATTCTCAAGCATCCTTACAAGGAACCTCTTGAGAATGAGTGAGCATCCTTACCAGGAACCTCTCACAAATCATTACATGGCTTCCCAAGCATCCTTATAAGGAACCTCTTGGGAAGGGGTGAGCATCCTTATAAGGAACCTCTCACAATTCATTACATGGCTTCCCAAGCATCCTTATAAGGAACCTCTTGGGAAGGGGTGAGCATCCTTATAAGGAACCTCTCACAATTCATTACATGGCTTCCCAAGCATCCTTATAAAGAACCTCTTTGGGAAGGGGTGAGCATCCTTATAAGGAACCTCTCACAAAGCATTACATGTGTATCTCAAACAACCCAACCAAGAAAAATACATGAGATCGCAATAACATTATTTTACTACCCAACACAAAGCACTAAAGTTTCGAAATCGAATAAGAAAGAAGGCATTTAGGAAGGAAATACATCACTCTCCCAAAGACTAGGGTTTTTCAAACCGAAAAGAGATTTCATGGGTATTCAACCCTAACTTTGTGTAAAACATGTTAACAATTGCAAAAGAACCAAGAAACAATGGAGCCATAGCAAATACATATCATTAAGAATCAAAACATACATATTTATTAACCCTAACATCAATGTAAGAGAAAGAGAAGAAATCCCCTACCTTATGCTCTTGAAGAAACCTAGGGTTTGAGTCTTGGATCACTTGTGAGCCCTTTGTCTTTCCTTTTTATCTTGAGTTTTCTCTCTCTCTCTTTCTCTCTAAGGGTTTCTAGGATGGTTAGGGTAAGAGGGAGATGAAGAAATGGGGCAAATGGGATGTGGGATGGGTTTTATAACACAAAAATCCCGACTTTTAACTGTTTAGCGGGCGTCAGACAAATGGTACCGGTACCCAGTACCGGTACCATTCAGTACCGGTACCCAGTACCGGTACCATTCACCCAGTTTTGCCTATTTCTTTTGTTTTCCATTTCCAATCCATTCCAAAACTAACCAAATCCATCACAAACCTCTCCAACACATATTTATACACCAAACCTATCTAATACAAGTTATAGGACCTAACATTTTATATTTTCACTCACTAAAACTAAATTTCAACTATGATTTTCATTAACATTTTAAATCTTTACTTTTCAAATTTACAAAGTTCAAACACACTTCAATACCCCTATCCACATCTTTACAACCATTATTTGCTATATATCTATATACATATATATAAAAGAAAAATGCGGGGTGTTACAAATTCTTCAGTTCCAATAGGTTTTGTCAATGAGTCTGCAACCATACCTTTTGTACAAAGAAAATCAATAGTTACTTGCTCTTTTTGTATTATATCACTTATATAGTGATACTGTAACTCAATATGCATGCATTTGGGCCTGATTTTCCCATTTTAATGATTTTTATCGCAACATCATTATCACAAAAAATACGAATAGACATATTATTTACATAGGTAAGTTTTAAATCAGTTAGAAACCATTTTAACCATACGGCCTCAGAGACAGTCATACTACAAGCAACATATTCAACTTCCATAGTACTTTAAGCTATGCAACCTTATTTTTTACTAGACCATGAAATAGCACCACCACCAAAAACAAATATATAACTCGTGGTGGATTTTCTATCATTAATAGCACCAGCAAAATTAGCATCACAATAACCATTTATATTTATATCATCAGCTTGATATGTTAAAGAAAAATCTAATGTGCCTTGTATGTATCTAAGTACATATTTCAAGCAATGAGGTATACCTGGATTACTTTGATATCGACTAATCAAACCAACAACATAACTAAGATTAGGTCTAGTGCATAACATAACATACATAAGACTACCAATAACTTCCGTGTAGGGTTTTTGATATCATTTCTTGTATTTCTTCTTCAGTTTTAGGAGCCATATTCTTAGACAATTTTGTTCCTTTGTAAATGGGTGATTCAATAGGTTTACAAGAATCCATTTTGAATTTCTTTAAAAAAAAAATCAAATAAGATTTTTGAGATAAACTCAATTTTCTTTGTTTTCTATCTCTAGAAATTTTAATTCCAAGTACATAATGTGTTTCACCCATATCTTTCATTTCAAACTTAGTGTTTAACCAATCTTTTAGTTCTAAGATTCTATTTATATCATTTCCGGCAAGTAAAATATCATACACATACAAGGAAAGAATAATATAATAACTCCCACTATTCTAAGTATATATACAATGATCATAGTTATTTGGAACAAAACCATAAGATATAATTGCATTATGAAAAGTATGATACCATTGCCTTGAAGATTGTTTTAAGCCATATAAGGATTTATTCAATTTGTATGTCTTATCTTCTTTACCTTCAACTTCATATCCTTGAGGTTGATCCATTTGATGTAACTCTGGGTCTAAGTATGCAACCAAGGATATTAATATTCTGATTGATGTAAACTTAATTACGGGAGAATAGGTTTCATCATAATCTATTCATTCCTTTTGTGTGTATCCCTTAGCCACTAGTCTAGCTTTATATTTATCGATAAATCCATCTGATTTAAATTTCTTTTTAAGGATCCATTTACACCCAATTGCTTTTCTATCTATTGGTAAATCAACTAACTCCCAAACTTTGTTTTTCTTTATAGATTCTATTTCTTCTTTAATTGCTTCTCTCCATTTTAAATGCTCAATTGAATTCATAGCATCATTAAAATCAATAGGATCATTTAAATTTTCTTCATTATTAAATGCATAATAATATTTTAATTAGCTAGGTGGATGTTGTAGAGATCTAAAAAAAAACTAAGGATACATTTTTCAGTTTTGTCGATAGGGCACTATTCGTGTACCATTTGCCAGTAGGACATATGCATCATTTAGGCGTAGGTCATGTTTAGGAGCATAATTTGAGTATGACATAGAAGATAAACATGCTTAGAATGTTAAAATACACCTATTGTGCGAATTTGAGTCTAAACGAAAATAGTTTCAAAAATTGGACAAAAAGGGCATCCCGGGTGGCCCAGGTGGGACCGGCCAAACCCGGCCACAAACGAAAATATATTTTTTTGAAAATTTTCATTTAAAATAATTTTAAGAACTTTGGTTAAAATAAAATGTCGAATTGAGGCGTTTCGGGACGGGTTGTAGTGTAACGGGGTCCCGGATTCATCAAGGGCAAAAGGGTCATTTTGCACCTTTGCCCCTCCACTATAAATACAGCCCCCTTAGTGTAAAAATATCAGTTTTTGGGCTGGGAAGGGGCAGTACACATTTTTGGAGGAAAAAGGAAGAAAAACCCTAGGTTTTTCAAGCTTCAAGCCACCAAAACTCATTCCTAGGCCAAGATTCTTGCAAGACTTCCTTCTAAGAAGTTGTTCCTCTCAACAAGAGCTATATTATCACCAATCGGTTCGGCTATAAAGTGAAAACAACTCCCTTGGTTTGAGAAAAATTATTCTAGGTATGATATTTTGCTAAGTTGGTAATAGATTTAAGTTTTCTTGTCTTTCTATGTGTTGATTGAATGATTTAGGTGTTTATTTGATGTTAGAAAATCATTTAGTTGGTAGTTGCTTTGAAAACTTAGAGTTAGTGGTTTAAGTACTTTTGTGTTCTTTGAGTTTCTTGACAATTTGTTGCTATGATAATTGTGTACCTTGCTTATGTGTTGTTTATCATATTCTAGCTTATGTTCATGTAGAGAAACTCTTGTGGTTTGAGAGTGATGATTTATTCCATGAGTTGGTAATTTGTGTATTTGTATTTTCCTTGAGAAATTGTGAAAGTAATGAACATGAAACTTGATCATATGTTTAATCCATTGAATGGTGCTTCAAATTCTTGTGGGTAAAGTGTTGTGAATTTGAAGTTATGTTTTACTTTATGAATGAGGCATATTTTAAGTTACACACTATGTGTTTGATGAAATGTTCCATAGAATTTTCATTGAGAAAAATCATGGCATCTTGGCATACATGAATCATTGGAACATAGTGTGGGTTGAGCACTTGGTGCTATGCATTATGAGGGTGTAGATCCTGTGGTGAAAAACCAAAAATCTGGCCAATGACAGTACTCGCGGGCTGACGGGGGCGGACCGTGAAGCGAGATATGGGTGGCATAGAGTTGCATGGGTGTGTCATGCATATTGACATTGCATAGCATTGAGGGATTACGGGGTTGTAGATTTTAAAGTGTACACTTGCACATGCCACGCCTTAAATTTGTTCCTAGCATTAGCATTTTGTCATATGAACAGTTGAGCTGACCCATTCGTGGGATATCATTTTACAGATGAGGCTCCCGGTACTTGAGACTTGAGGAAGTCTTAAAGGAAGGAGAGAAAAAGGGACTTGAATGAATATTTGACCTTTGGGGCATATTTTGTATGTATGGGCATAAGCCCAAATGACTTGTATTTCAATTTGGAAAAGTAATGGATTATAGACCTTGGGTCATTTTAAAGTGTAGGGTTGTAAACCCAATTGATATGTAGGATATCTTTATGTAATGAGTATCATATGTGTATATTGAGACAACTAGATGTGTACGTTGAAAACAAAGGATGTATGTTTAATTTACATGGATTGTAGTCACCGAGTGAGGGTGGGTTGTGATATAATTATGCATATGAACTATTGTGAATATTAGCTGGGAAAAATGCTTGGAAAACAAAGGAGGTTATGTCGAAATTTTATGAAAAATTAAAAGACTTGTTAAGTGTGTAAAATACCTTTTAAATAGGTGGGAATGATGTTAAAATGGGGGGTTTAGAAACCTTGAAGAAATAGGTTAAAAATGGAAGGAAAATGGCTTGAAAAAAACTTTGGGAAAAAAAATGGAAAAACGTGGGAAATGAATGAAAAATCAATTTATCCAACCTAATGACTTTTCATTTACTTTTCTTCTTCATTTTCACTCACTCCCCGGGTTTGTGGAAATTTGGGGCGTGACAGATGTCTTTCCCTTTGTATTCTAATTAAGGTATCCTTGGGTGGAGGCTCTTTCATTATTTGCTCTTGTGGTTGTATATTTTCATTTTCCTTAATAATTTCAAATAGTTCAACCATTTTCTCAATTTTATCTAAGTCATTTTCAAAGAAAAATGCATCTCTACTCTCAATGACTCTCACTGATCCATCATTATGGTGAATTACAAATCTATAGCGAACAACATTTTCACAATATCCAATAAAAGTATAGTTTATTGATTTAGGATCTAATTTCTCTCTATTAGGTCCTAAAATTTTAACATGAGCCGAACTACCCCAAACTTTTAAGTGAGAAAGATTTGGTTTTGTACCCCTCCAAATTTCATATGGTGTCATTCCTATTGTTCTAGGGGGTACTCTATTAAGAATATAAATGGCGGTGGAAATAGTCTCACCCCAAAATGTAGTGCTTAAGTGTGCATGACTAAGCATAGATCTAACCATGTCAAGAAGTGTTCTATTTCTCCTTTCGGCTACACCGTTTTGTTGAGGTGTATAAGAAATTGTTAATTGATGTATTATTCCATTTTCTTTACAAAAAGATTCAAAAATTTCAGCCATGTATTCACCACCTCGATCCATCCTTAATATTTTAATTTTTCTACTTAGTTGGTTTTCTACTTCCGCCTTAAATTCAATAAATTTTTATAAGACATCCGATCTATTCTTTAATAAATATATATAATCATATCTTGAATAGTCATTGGTGAAAGTAATAAAATATTCCATACCACGATGAGTTTTAATATTTAGAGGACCACAAATATCCGAATGTATTAATTTTAGCAAATCTTTAGCTCTTTCTAATTTTCCAAATGACTTTCTAGTCAATTTTCCACTAATACAAGATTCACATGGTTTCAAGTCAAGATCTAAATTTGGAATCAATCCAATGTTAGCCATCTTTTTCATTTTATTATAATTAATATGACCTAGCTCATATGCCATAAAATAGAATCAACATTAACAACACAAGAGACATCAATATAAGCAGAAAAAAAACCAATTTTATTATTGTCACTAGCAACATTCAAACGATAAAGATCATCAACTTTAGTCATCCATGTAAGAATACGACCATGTTTACCAATAGAAACCTTAGAAGATCGAAAACGGACTTCAGAATCCTTATCATCTAAACGTGGCACATACAAGAGAATGCGCCGCGTATTAGGCGCATAAAGTACATCAGTCAAGAGGAGGTTGTTTTGCCCAGGCAACGAAATTCTCACAGTGCCAATTCCGAGCATATCAAAATAAGTATTATTTTTCATGTATAACTTGTGGTCGCCGGTTTTCACCTCCTTTATTTCAACAAAATTATCTCTAGTCTTAACCACATGCCGAGAAGAGGCAGAATCAATCCACCAAGCAAGAGAGTCACAGTCTGCAAGAACTAACTCAAAAACCACACACACACAATGTCTCTTGATCCTTTAAAATTTTGACCATTATTCTTTTGTGCGCAATTTCTTTTGTAATGACCGGCTGCTCACAGTTATAACAAGTACCAATTTGTTTTCCTTTAAAATTGTTACGTCTCTTGAACTTGTTATATTTCTTATTATTTCTTTTAAAGTGTTTGTCTTGTCTTGGCTTAAGAAAAGATGGAGTAGTTGACACATTATTAGATGGGGTACCCGTAACAAATTGGGAAGATGGGGTACTAGAAACTAGGTTTGACACATTACTAGTTTTATTTTTAGCCCTTCTCACGGCCTCAATGCCTAGCAACATAGGTAACTTTGCCATTATTAAATCTTGGCCAAACATATTCAAAGAAATCACAACGGACTCCCATGAATTAGGAAGACTATGTAAAACAGTACAAACTTGCATTTTATAGGGAATTGGGTTGACTGGAGATGTCAACTCTTTAGCTATTACAACGAGTTTATTGACATGTTCACCAACAAACTCATCATCTTTCATAAAAGTGTCATTATATTTTTCAATCAAGTTTATTGGCAGTTTCATGTTCCTAAAAAATGATCTCTAAATTGGGTTCCATAAAAAAGAGTAAGATTGACCTAGCCAATATGTCGTTCTCTACAAATCTTTCATAAGTGTTTCTAGCAGCCTCTCCGGCCGTAATGGGTGGTTCTTTTGGGTATGGTGTGTCAATGATATATTCAACTTTATCTTGAAATAATATGTGACAAATTCTATGTTTTCAAGTTGAATAATTTGAACTATTAAGTCTTTCGATTTTGCTAAGTTCTACACTAGCAGCATTTGACCCCATATTGATAAATTATAGAAAAATAAACTGCTAGGTAAAATTGGTTAGAATTGACCCGATTTAATTTTGTTACCAAAATGTGGTTCCAAGAGTGCTTCGAGTAGACTGTAATACCAATTGCTTGAATTTGCAATAGCTATTATCTGAGCCTAGATTTTGTGCTGGAATATGTCGGCAGTAGAAGCTTTATTAAGATTTTCCAATTGACCGCAAAACGGAGCACGTACTCAGATTTCTTTGCAATGGTTCAGTTGAATAGTCAAGCAAGTGTAAATAATCTCAAAAAACAAACTGTGTTGTCTTTTGGGATTTGTAGATCGTATAAGGCAAAAATAGAGCAATCAAGGAATTGCTGCCACTTTGTTTGACTTCGTAGAAGACACCTAGTATGGCAGTAAGTGAGAGAGAAAACAAAAATCAAAATAAAAGAATCAAAGATTCTTATTGAGGTTTGTTCGTCTGGTAATCGTCTGGCTTTGATACCATTGTCTGAAATTTTCAGAATAGAACTTGATAAATTTGATGAATGGGGAGCTAGCCTTTGAGAATTAAAAATTTTCTTTGACCTGAAAGCAGTAGAGTTGAGATTTTTCCTCAATGAGTTTTCTCTCAAATTGGGTGTTTTCTAGTGTCTTCTCTCTGCATAGTACCTTATTTATAAGAGATGATATATCAGCTAGCAGTTGAACTAGTCGTTATCACTCAACATAATATCCTCAACTCCCCCAATATTTTTTCAACTCCAACAATATTTCCTCAACTATTTGTAGTCAAAGAAGGCTAATTATACTCCAAGTAGGATTGACTAGTCTTTCACTACTTAATAGGTCCCTCAAGCCAAGTCACACATGCTGACCAGAAAAGATTCAACCCAAAAATTCAATTATATCAAATATCTAATTATATCAATGTAATATATATGTATGCATGCACCATTATAAAATAATATTTAATATATAATAATTTCACAAAAATTGCATCAATGATATATGTCATGAATAATGCAATATTTAACCAACGGATTGAGGTTTTATATATTTCATATTTGACCACCAACCGTGACATAATTAATATTGAGGGATTTTAGCCACATATTCCAACATGTGATAGTTTTTCAGCCATAGGAAAACTAGTTTCATATAGGAACAAATTTTTTTGGTTACTCAATGGACTTAGGCAAGGATATGAAATCTTTGTAACCTCTTTGCTCAAATTCCCTATCTCTCTGTATTTAGATATTATGTCACTACTTTAAAACTATGAGGTAAGAATGTAGATTCATAATGTTGGAGGTACTGGTATCAACCAAATGGCTTTTTCTAACAGAAGAATAGAAATAATGAAAACAAAAATAATAGGAAGAAGAAGCATTGAACAACCTACTTTGATTCCAAAGGAAGAGAATTTATCCAAGGATGTGTCCCTACTAATAAAAGACAAGGTTTAGTTCTTCTCCAAGTGGATTGAATCAAGCTTTAGAAAATGGGCATTTATTCCTCCAATGGATCAACTTAGTCACCAAACCAAACAATCATATGGAAGAGCATTTGAAGTGTCAAATTTATGGTGAAAAATCATATGATACTCAAGTATTTCAATCGTTTAAACCATTCTTATCGATCAGATGACATTCTTCAAGCACTTGCTTCCACTAAATTAGATAGTCAAAATCCTGACTTGTTCCCTAACCTTGGTGTGGTGCTATGACTCACATGACTAGAAATTTAGGTAAGTATAACTTGAAATCATATTGTGGAAATGATGGAGTTATGGTGAGTAATAGACAAATATTAATTGTTACTCATATTAGTGATGCAAAAGATCAATTCAAATGTCGATCTAGGAAACGTTTGGTTAGTGCCTACTTTTAAAATGGATTTACTCTATATAAGTCAAATTCAAATGATTTTCCTATAGTTCAAGCACATGACTAGAGGCCAAATAATTGCAAGAGGAAGTAGGAAAAATGGTCTTTATGCCTTGGAGAAAGGATAGCGTGCATTTATGTCAAGTCGGTTTGGGAGCATGAATACGATGGATGACATCAACGATTGCGACATCCACAACAAATGATAGTTAATTTCTTGGGTTGTAGCAAGTTTATTTCTAGAAAATATGAAAATTAAGGTAGTGTTTAGTAACTACTTGTTTTTTTTTTTTTTCAGTTTTTATCAAAATAAAAAATAAAAACACGTTAGGATGCGTTTTCATTTTTTTTAAGGTACTGTGTTTTGAAAACAAATTTCATAAATACAAACAAGAAAAAAGGTGTTTTCATAAACACCCAAAAATGAAAACACGCGCTCAAAGAAGCTCCCTTTAATGAGATCTATCCTTCGAATCTTCTTAGCAACAAAATGAAGATTTTTTGTGCTAACTATAAAAACTCATTTACTATTCTTTTTTCTTCTCTTTTCCTTGTCCATTGTGTGTGTGTGTGTGTGTGAAACCGAAGCTACCCATGAAGATGAAGGCAGAATCGAAGCTATCCACGAAGACGAAACCGACGCTTCTCATCTCTTTCTCTCAAGCTCAATCGATGGTCGGGTGATGGGTTTCCTCATCTCAGATCTCTTTCTTGCAAGCTCAATCGGTGGTTGGGTGGTGGGTTTTAGGGGTGTTGGTGGTGGGTAAATAGGTGGGTTTGGGTATTGGGTTTTAGACTTAGAGTCTTATAACAATCGGTGCTTCAAAACTATACAAATTCAAAGCAAGACACACAAATTTTCAATCATACAAGAAAACCAAGAAAATCTCTATATTCTACAGACCCCACATTCAAATTTGGTTTCTAGTTTCTTTCAACTTATATTTTGCCCCTATCTTCATCTTTTGTTTATGTATTGTACTGAACTGAAATCTGTACTTTAATATGGCTATAGTGGTTTAGCCATGACTTCTGTCATAGCATATTTATGGGTATCACCTTATTTTTCTTTACATTGAGGGTAAACCTCAGTCAAGTGTTGTAGTCCCAGTTAGGAGTTTAGGCAATGGTGATTCAGCAGTCTGTGTGTATTCGTAACAAGCAGATCCATCACAATTAATGACTTATGTGATCCAATTATTTTGCTTTAGGTGTTATTTGATAAATTAGTGGATGCGTTGGGATAAGGAACTTTGATTTGTATTTTGAAAGAAGAAATATTATAAAGTTAATAATTAGGATATAACTTGAAATGGTTATCAAACATATTTTTTGTTTTTATTTTCATAATTTGATAAACATAAATGACTCTCAAATATGTTTTCTATTTTCATTTTTTATCATAAACAAAACAAAAATTATTTATGTTTTTTTATTTTTTAAAAGATACGAAAATAAAAGATACAATGAAAAGTCATGTAGACTTCATTGTATTTCAATTGACAATATATATAATAAGTCATTTATGAAAAATTCACTGTGATTTGTGGGGACCTGGTCCTATTATTTCTCAAGAAAATGATAAACACTATGGTTTTTTTAAACAGTACATAAGATTCACCCGGTTATTTCCTATGTGCAAGAAATTCGATTGTTTTTGTCCATTTCACTAGTTTTATTAAATGCCAATATGATGTTAAGATACAATTTGCAAATATCGGTTTCAAGGATTTTTTGATTCATTTAGGGGTCCATCATCAATCATCATGTCCAAATACCCCAAAACAAAGTAGGGTTAGTTAGTGTAAATATCGCAACAACACTGAACTTGGATAAACAATATAAAATCTTCCAACTAACCAATAAAGATAAATATCCCAAAATATTGTTAAACCATTATCTAAACTCAAAACCAAAGGAGATATCTCTAAATCTCCACATCTAGATCCATATCCTGATCCACTTCTGCATCCCACTCTACTTGCTCACCTAGTCCGAGATCTTCCTCAAAACCAAAATCTAAAAAATATTATATATATATATTGTAGGATAAGCAAAAAATCCATTATAGAAACCTTCTCAAATCCAACAAGATTTTGAAATACCTAAAAAAGTAAAGTCTCACTTTGTAAAATAATATGTAAGGATTTGAATTAAAACAGTGACAATTGATAAGATCTCAAGTTTTCGGTAAACACAATAAAATTCATAAGTAAGTAAGATCACAACTCTCAAGCCACATATATTAACGCAATCAACATATATCTCATGTACATCTGCGGGATGGCTAAAATAAATCCACACATTGAGAATATCCTAGTCCGCACACACACACACACACAGACCCAATCAATAATACAATCCTCGCAAGGTTGATTGGTTTTCAAGAAGTGCGTATACTGACGCATTGACATTGACGTAAATTTTTAGCAATAGTATACTAGCCATCTGTCTTGATCATTGTAAGCGAATAGTAGTTTGGTCCTCGCAAGGCACCAACCTCACTACGAGTGTTAAGAAACCTTTTAAACCCCTTAAGGTAAGAAAATCATCTAACCCCTCTACGATACCCGGTTGACTGCTACCTATATTAATCACATCACAATTTTTCATAAAATCCAACGGTAATCAAGAATAATGGTTCCATAACCTTTCAAAAGGAATAACTCAAGAAAACAAGCAAGAGATTTTCAATAAATATGTTTACATTGATCATAACCATTTCAATAAACATATTTACATTGATCATAACCAAAACTAGGGTTTTAGAAATCAAGAACATGCGAGTTTTGATATAAAACATGGATAAGTTAAGGTATAACTCAAGAACTATGATTTTTTAATAAATAACAGATGAATCTTGGATAGAAATAATTTATATTCAAGAAATGATTCAAATAGTTAAAAAGAATCCCCAATATTGTCTATCTAACATATATAAGGATTGAAAACATATAAGTAATAACCCTAGCCTCAATCTTGAATTTGAGAAAGAAACCCTACCTTTAATCCGCAATTTGATGTAACCCTAGCATTTTGATTCATTTCCTAGGCATTAATCCTTCACGATCTAGCCTTTTCCCTTTTCTTTCACCCTTTCTTGGCTTTCTAGGGTTCATAGCTGCTAAAAAATAACCTAAAGAACGTCCTTAGGGTATTTATAGGGTGAAAAATGAACCAAATACTAAGATCTAATCGCTTATGTTTTCATCATGGCATCCGAATGGTGGTAATGGAGTCCGAACTGTCATTGCTCCCAGTATCTCCTTTATGTCAGAAATCCAAAGCACTGGCTCTGACAACCGTTTGAATGGTGTTTTGGCGTCCGGACGGTTGATTAGTGCCCGAACGGTGATGCTTGGCGTCCGAATGATTCCAGCTTCTAGCATAGTTTTCTTATGCCATGTTAACCTACTTAGCGTCCGATTCTCATTTTTTCATGAAATGCAATTATGTAGCCCTTAATGTCTAGTTTCCAATGTCCAACTATCAGATCAAACAAACATCGAAATAAAATTTATAGTTAAATTACTAAAGAAATGTCCAATTCTTCTCTACCCAAAGTCTCCCAAACATGTGTATATATGAATACTTTTTATAGTTGGTGTTAGAAGATCGATAGTGCTCTTCCATATATACACAATACATAATAATCAATAGTTACTATAATGAATACATGGGGGTTTACATGTACCCTCTCAGCTGCAAGTTGATCTTAAGGTGAAAGTTGGTGGAAGATCGAGTAAGATAAGCAATTGAAAATTTTCGACGACGAATTATTAATATATTTTTGAGGTGATTTGGACAATTATAACATTGCTATTTTTGGGATTTTTTTTTTTTTTTTAGAATTTTTTAGTTATTAGCCCTCCGAATGGTATGGAATTGGGTTAGGGCGTTACATCTCTTATCATGTGGTGTTTGATGAGACATGTTTTCCTTTTAATGCACTCACCTGTCTTTGTAGATCTCTTCATGTTATTGAAGGATTACAACTTTTCCTAAATGGGTTGACTTTACTACGTCTGATGCATATCCTTCTCATGTTCCTTCAACTACACCATATAAATTTTTCCAGATTATCAAGCTTCAATTGCCCCCAGCGCAGTCGAAACTTTATCATGACCAGCTGTATTTGAAGATTCTTATTCTAATTCCAAAAGTGTAGCACATGGTTGACTATCAACTGAATCATTTCACCTTGATGCACCATAAAGCGACATGTGCTCCAAACCTATGCTCATCTATAATAGAAACAACTCCATTCTCAAGATCTTCAAGCGTCATAACATTACCCACTCCATGGACTCATGCATTAGAAGTCTCACCTTCTCAAACCCTATCTCTACATGATACAATAGTCCACTCAAGTGCAACCATCAAACCACTTGATGGTCTCCCAGAGATACCAGCTCATTTAAAGTCAAATACCGAATATTTCAACCTTCCCCAGACCTCTTCTCTATCCATTATTTCAATTGAACAAACATCTATTAAATCATCTCTCAAACATGTGGGTTTAAGAGAGGATTTAATGGATGTTGGGACCTTATTCAACGATTGACATCTCAACATCTAGTCTGTTGTTAGTGGGTTTTAAAACCAAGTTGAAATCTGATGTTAGTCTTGATCGTCACATGGCTTTCTTGGTTACGAAAGGATTCCATCAACATATAGAGTCGATTTCTCTGACATTTTCTCACTAGTTATCAAACTTATAATTGTTTGCATAATTTTAACCATTGAAATAGTTCGACATTGGGAACTTTGCTAACTAGATGTTAAAAATTATTTTCTCCATGGTTATCTGCAAGAACCTATCTAGATGGAGCAACCTTAGGGTTTTTTAGACCCCAATCACCCGAATCATGTTTGTCAGTTAAAGCATATTCTATATCTCATATAGATGCCTCGGGAATGGTTTTTATTGTTTGAGACTTTTCTTGCTCAATATGGACTTCCCCGAGGTTTGAATGTAAATCTTAATTAGATCCATGTTCATGAAGTTACAAAGATAAATATCCAAAGCTAAAAAAGGAAATAAGTCCAAGACATAAAGTCAAATCATGAAGACTTCCCAAGATCTTTCAAAGGCTAGGAAAGGTAATGACCTAGAGACCTTAAGTTACCTTTTGTATTTTTACTTTGGCTACCTAGGTTTAATAATTGGATTTAGGACCATTTTGTGCGTGACTATTAGGATTTTTTTATTGAAAATACTTTTGAAACTTCTAATGTTGTTTTGATATTATAGATTGAGTCATGGATTGGACCTTTGTTGCGCAACACCCCTTGGTGCTCAATAGGGCAAGTTTTTCCTTGGTTTTTTCTTAAAAACCAATAGGGACCGCTTGTTGACCTGGTGCTTCATTAAGCATAGTTTTGATGATCACAAACATCATAATATGATCTAATGTGTGGATTAGTGAATGGATGATATGTAGGTGATTGCCAAAGAAGAGCAAGGAAGAATAGAGAAAAAAAAAATATCCGGAGAGGTATCTTGTATGTCGGATAAATCATTTAGAAGTATTGTCCAGTATGCCGAATGTAATGCAATCAAGGAAAAGGGCAAGGCACATTCGGAAGGCATCCGTAATATCGGAATGGCCATCTAGAATACTAGTTCATGATGCTAGATGTAAAGAAGACATGCACAACAGAAGAATGAATCGACATACCGCTTAGGTTAATCCAGTATACCGTACATTTTAAACCGGTATGACGGATGATGACCCGAAAACTCTCCAAATTCTTTTGTAATTGAAGAACTCTGAAAGATGATGGGCCAAGGAGAAATGACAAGAATTCTATCTACTAGATGTAGTGGTGAAGGCTGCAATGGCTATATTTGGAAGCCTATTTGGTATTTTGGTGCCAACTCAGCCATTTCTTCATTTAATACACCAAAAGTATAAATAGGGGTGTGTGGGAGCTGAATTACAACTTTTGGGAATTTTATCTTGATCTTGTAAAAAATATTTTTAAAGTTTCTACTTTCTTCATCTTCTCTAGTGCTTTATGCTTTCATTTTATTAAGAGAGAATACTATTAAGCAAAAGAGAGAGAGAGCTACTTATTCTTTTTTAAGTGTGCTAGGAAAGAATTTTCTACTTGTATCAAAAAGAAGAAGATTGTAAAGGGTTTTGATTCTCACCCATTGAAGAGATTCAATCTAGTGAGGGGAAACTCCAAGGGGAGAAAGAAGAGAGGACGTAGGCCAAGTGGGTTGGGGGTCAAACCTCAACAAATCTAGTGCTTCTCTTTTCTATCTTAATCTTATATACATTGATTGCTCATATTTACATCCATTACATACATATATATGTGTATATGTATATATATATATGTATTGTTCATGTATTTACATCTAGGCAAAGTAATTTTATAAATAGTGAAATTGACTTTTAAGTAAACCTAATAAGAGAAAACCTAATTGGTATCAAAGCAACATGTATTTACATCTAGGCAAAGTAATTTTATAAATAGTGAAATTGACTTTTAAGTAAACCTAATAAGAGAAAACCTAATTGGTATCAAAGCAAGGACTTTAAGGAATAATGTGTAAAGACATTTAGAGAAAAAATATCAGGGCAATCCTAGGAGGAAACCTAGTTAAAGGGCAATTCATTTCTTGACCTCCATTTTTCAATGGAAGTGACTATGCCTATTGGAAGACAATAATGAAACTCTATATCATATCTCTAGATGATACCTTGTGGGATGCAATAGAAAATGGTTATATAAAACCCACAAAAGATAAGAAAGAATAGAGAAGTGATGAGAAAAAAATTCTTTGAGGTCACTTGGTAGAATCTATTCAAATGAAGAGCTTGTGAGCTCACTTGGTAGAATCTATCCAAATAAAGAGCTTGTGAGGAAGATCCTACGAAGTCTACCAAGATCATGGGATGCAAAAGTCACGGCTATCCAAGAAGATAAAGATCTCAAAACCATGCTCCTAGAATATATTTTTGGATCACTTCTCGCATATGAGATGAGCAAAAAAAGAGGTGAAGAAGAAGAGAGAAAGGATAAGAAAACTAGTGCATTGAAATCAGCCAAGATGACAAATGAAGTGAATGATGAGGAAGAGGAAGATAATGATGAAGAATTTGCATTCATCACAAGGAAGTTCAAATGATTCTTAAAGAACCAAGGTCAATTTCGGAAAGGAGAAAACTCAAGGAGAAATGAAATAATTTGCTTTGAGTGCAACAAGCCATGACACATTAAACAAAATTGTTCTTCATTTAAGAAGCCATATAAGAAGGATATGAAAGTAGCAATGAAGGCAACTTGGAGTGATAGTGATTTAGATCATGAAGATAAGAATGAGGTAGCAAATATATGCTTCATGACTTTGGAGGATAATGAAGAGGTAAAATCTCAACCAAATGAACATGATGAATTATTTTATGATGATATGATGATGCCATAAATGAATTACACAATGAGTTACTTGACATCACCAAGAGATATAAGGATTTCAAAAAGAAGCTTGTCACTTTGTCAAATAAAAATGGCATCTTGAAAAATTGAAAATGATAAATTGAAGACTCAACATGCTTCTTTGAAAAAGGAATCTCTTGACACTTCCTTGATTGAAAAGCTATGAAATGAAAATCATGAGTTGATAAGAAAGAATTGTGATCTAAACAGAATTGTCTCTAAATTTACTCAAGGAAGTGAGAGATTGGAAATACGTTTGTCAAGCCAAAGACGTGTTTTTGACAAGGCCGCACTAGGCTTCAATAATAATGTAATTTGGTCAAAAGGTTTACGAGAATTTATTTGTTAAAGAATCTAAGTCAAGTGTCTCAACTAGAACATGTTATTATTGTAAAAAAGTAGGACACTTAGCTCATAATTATTTTGCTAGGAGATTACATCAAAATAGATCCACGCATAAATCATACACGAACTACCAAGGACCCAAAACAAGATGGGTACCAAAAATCAATCATTGATTTGCTTGTGTAGGTATGTTTCAAGTCCACCCACAAAACCAATGTTGATGTTCAAGACACATGAAGGATGATATCACTAAATTTGCACAACTATCAAAGGAATATGGTGGATATGTGACCTTTGGAGACAACACCAAATAATTTTTTTTTTGAAATTGGTAATGTGGGTAAGAAGTCTTTACTTCAAATTGAAAATGTGCTATTAGTAGATGACTTGAAATATGATGTAAAACCCAAAAAATTAAAAATTTTATTATAAAGGGTAAAATTGTAATTAGCCATTACGGTACAGGTTGAAAACCTGAATTTTTCTAGAACTCGGATGATGAAACAGACCTCACTGTTGGATTCATGTCGTGAAATCTAACTGTCCAGTCAATTTTCATTGAATTCCGATACAGTTGGAATTTTTTACGTTTTACGATGCAATTGAGTATCACCCAAATAAAATAAACGCAATCAGGATTTAATTACGAAACTCGGGAAGTAATTTAAAGTTATTTCAATAAAATAAAAATGTACTGAACCTAAAACGGAAAGAGATTTAAATTGATTCGGATAAAATCGGATCAGAAAAAGACGGGACGTGTGACTCAATGAGAACCATGCATTGGAGGGTATAAATAGGGGAGAAAAATCAGATTTTCTCCCCATTATCTTTAGCATTTATGGAAAAGAGAAAGAGGAAAAGAAAAAGAGAAAAACCAAACCCCTCTCCGTCTTCTACCTTCGATCTACGACAATCTGACCGTCGGATCTCTTCGGACCAAGAACAAATTTTGTTCTACGTGATAAGAGCTACGCGTACATACCAAAGATCGTGAGTTTTTTTCAAGAACCTCAAAAGAAGGAATTTTTGGATTAAAGCTTTGAGGCTTCATTTAGAGTTTTCTACACAAATTTACGCTACAATAGGTAGAGTTCCTTTCCTAACTAGGTTTATTTCCAACCTAGAGTTAAAATATGAAATAAGTAGGATGTTAGAGATGTATTCTCATGTATAAAACATACCTAGTGTAGTTGAAATGTAGAAAATGGATATAAGAACAAGTTGGAACCAAATCTTGCATGATTGGGTTTTGAGGAAATTGCTTGATATGAATTTCATGAACAATGTGTTATTTGGGCATGCTATCTTTACATTTGTGCCTAATAGGTGTTTGATGAAATGCCTGTTATTTGAATAGAACATGCTATAACATGCTTAGCAGTGTTGGAAAATATTATTATATGCTTTATGATATAATTGACATTTGAGAAATTGTGAATGTTTGTGGAAATTGAATATGTTCATAATATGCACATGATATGATGGACATGACATTGTAATTGTAATTGTACATTACATTAGCATATGCACGAGTAGCATCGCATTCGTGGGTATTTGGCATGAGTGTGGGTGTGTGTGCATGGTTTTGATCAAACATCATCATTGGTGGGTTGATACATGGGCTCAGAAAGGTTGGACCTAGGTTTGACTGAGTTGCACGAGTTG
Source organism: Ilex aquifolium (assembly GCA_951799425.1). NCBI lineage: Eukaryota > Viridiplantae > Streptophyta > Magnoliopsida > Aquifoliales > Aquifoliaceae > Ilex > Ilex aquifolium. The sequence continues at coordinate 27,543,106 of OX637395.1, forward strand.
CATTAAAAATATGTGTTGGGGTTAGTAAGAAGGGTTAGATTCTCCCTTGGGTGCAAGAAATGGTAATTTTGGATACGTACTCCCATTGGTATTGAGTCCATAAAGTGTGTCGGCTTACGTGGACCTGTTGGTGGAAGTCCATAGATGCTGTGTCGATTGAGTATCCGTTGGTGGAAGTCCATAAATACCCACCCCAAGAAAGATACAAGAATTTTATAAAATAGTCATTGAATGTGTAACATCAATGATGGTGGACTTGGAATGTCCGGATACATACGCATGACATGACATGTGTTATGGGAGTCAGTTGAGGGCTCGGGGTTGCATTTTATTTGCCAGGTAAACAAATGAATTGATGAATATGGAATGAGATTGGACGGTCTAGAGTTGAAAGTTGGAAAGATTGGGGAAATTCTAGCCTCAGGTACGGGTACCTCGAAGGACAGTGGGCTCAGGTACCTAGCAAACAGGGGGCCCAGGTACCGGTACCAAGTTCCATAGGTATTGGTACCTGGCAAATAAAAGGCCCAAATACCGATACCACTTACACGAGGTACCGGTACCTCTTCTCAAAACTTAAAATTTTAAAAATGTAACACTAAGGGACCCTCACATCTTGAGCTCACTTCTATGGATGATGTAAATGAATAATAATAAGATTATATTGTGGGATGTGGACCTTGGATGGTCATGTGGTTAATATGTGTACAGGTTACGGATTGGGTAGGGCTCCCATACCAAGGAGACTCTGCCCAACGTTTGTTTTGGTTATGATCTTGGTGAAAGGGGGTGTAACGACGTGGTATCGAGTTATGTGGAACTAACGGGTAATCCCGCGAGTTGATATGTGATCAACGAGTTGAGAAAGGACCCCCGGATTTTGGGGCATCACACATAACCTACTTAGTATTAGCCAAATGTGTGATACAAGATGTAGAGTTTACCTTGGAGGCTAATGCTTGCAAAGTTGAAAGCATGATTGACAATTGCATACTATTTGTTGATAAGAGGCTAGAAAATGTATATGTAGTAGACCTTGTTGACTTGTATGACCAAAATGTGAAGTGTTTATCCGTAGTTAAAAATGAGTCTTGGCTTTGGCATAGGAGATTAAGACATTGTAGCATGGACACACTATCTAAACTTGTTAGAAAAGATTTGATAGTTGACGTACCTAAAATCAAGTTTGAAAAGGATAAGATTTGTCAACCATGTAAATTAGGAAAGTAATGCAAAAGCTCTTTTAAATCTAAGAATATAATATATACTTCTAGACCCTTAAAGCTAATCCACATAGACTTGTTTGGTCCCTCAAATTTGATTAGTTTTAGAGGCAAAAACTATGCATTTGTGATTATAGATGATTATTCCAGGTACACATGAGCTAATTGCTTTATACATAAGGATTATGCCATAGAGACCTTCAAAAATTATTGTAAAAGCGTTGAAATTGAAAAAGGATATTTGATTACACATATTAAAAGTGATCATGAAGGGGAATTTGACCAACACAAATTTGAAAAAATTTGTCTAGATAAAGGTTATGAACACGAATTCTTAGCTTCTATGAAACCTCCCCAAAACGGTGTAGTGGAGAGGAAAAATAGAACCATAATTGACATGAGTAGAATCAGGTTGAATGAATACAAATTTCCAAAATTCTTTTCGGAGTAAGCCATAAATTGTTCATGTTGCATTTTAAATAGACTTCTAATTATGATCCCATTCAAATAATGAAAATATTATATTGCAATATGTGAGCAAATTATGTAATTATTTCATCAAATAGAGTAAAAATTTAGAGTTGATTTATTAAAATTCAATTAAATCAATTTACAATGACTGGATTGAATGTTGGAATTCAATATTCAATTTTTAATGGATTCGAGTATTGATTATAAAAACGAAATTTGTCGGATACTTGAATCAGATTAGGATTGCAAATTTTTCATTGGATTTATATGCGGATTAGACAAAATTGAATCGATTGATAGGCCTACTTCTAAGCGTATAAACTTCACCATCATACCTAAGTCGTTGCGCCTCTAATTAATTATGTATTCTGATTTTAATTAACTACTTCAACAACATATAGCTCAATTCCCGGTAAATACAATTTTAGAATGTATTAATTTTGCAACAAACCAAATAACAGTTAGAATTAGCATCAATAATTCAAAAATTAAATTAAACCTAATAAAAGAACCCACTGGATTGAAGTTATCAGTTCAATTTTACAACAAATCAAACTACTTTTCAAAATCAAATTATAAATTTAATTCCAGCTAATTTAGAACAATTAAACCATTATACCCTATTCATCATATCAATGCTTAAATGTAAACAACAAAAGATTGAAGAGGTAGTTTCCCGTACCTCGCAATATAGGACAAAAAACCATAAGTTTTGAATTCTTCTTAAAAAGGCAAAGCTCTAAATGCTACATTGTTCAATAATTCCTTGTCTTCTCCCCTTTTATGAACATTAAAAAATATAAAAAATCAACTAAAATTGGAAACAAGAAGCAAGAAAGCATTGAAATAGAGAAAGAATTCACTTTTGAATTTAATTTCAGTGATAGGCAGCAATTTGTACCAAACTTTGCTTTATTTCCTGCAAAAAAAATAAAACTAAAAAAACACATTAAAGCTTAAAAAAATCTTAATTTTTCCCTAGGGCAAAGAAAATTACTTTAAAGTTTATTACGCTGTGTTTTTGTTTCTTCTTCGATTCAGCCTTAGACCACACCATTTTCATTATAAATATTTTTTTTATATTGTAAGATTCAAAATTTTCAAGAAAATGGTACTATCGTACCATTTGGTGCTGCATCCAAGACAATGTCTGTCAGGCCAAAAGAAAAAAGGCAGTGCATGTCTAACACCATGGTATCCGTTAGCACATCAAGTTTATTGTTTGAAGCATATAACGATAATAGAATGAAAATTGTTACTTTGTTCATAGATAACATAAGGATGAATGCACCAACAAAATCGAACTTAACATTTTGGATCATAAATATAATAAGAATGAATCCACAAGAGCCAAATTTACAAAACAAAAATTGGGAAGAAGACCATGTTATGAGTTATAATATGGAATTACTTGAATGGTGTTGCAAACATTGTATTCACAGGTTCCATATTTGAAAGAATCTAGCAATTGTCACCTATAGCATCCAAACTTCATATTAAAAAACTTGCTGACGCAAAAGTGAAGTCATGGTCAATTCCTAACAATGGAAAGAGTACATCTAAAAATATCCTACCTCATAACTAATAGGATCAACAAAATATTAATATGAAAGAGTAGACGAAGAAGTTGCGACTCTTAAGGTTACAAAAGAAAGACAGAGAAGGGGGGGTATACATGGGAAATTTTTTAAGGAGATAACCAAAAGCCAAAAATGATGGTATTAGATGAATTAATGCATCCAATAGCTTTCATGAAATACTTGAAAATTTTTTTGTCGCATCTGGAAGGAGAACACCGAAAGACAAAAGATGACTTTATTAATGTATTAATGAATCCAACAACATTTATAAAATAGGTAAAAAAATTGCAGCACGAATAAAATAAACTAAATTGGAAAATAGATAGATAGATATATATGTAACAATAATGTTGTTAATAGTCAATCAAAAGTTTTGATCTAGATATAGATTTATTCATTGCACTTATAATTTAATATTTATTCCTAGAATAGGAATGATCTAAGAGTTCAATTAGAAAATAGGATATGATTGTCTTTATATAATTGTTTAAGGATAACAGGAAAAAATAAAAAAAAATTCTTTGCAAAGTGCTTTTAGCAGTAGTATACAAATATAGATAATAAGATATATATATAGATTGCATTGCCTTTATTTTAATTTTTAATTATGAAAAAAAAATTCAGAAGCTTTTGAAGATATTGATTGACATTTAAAAGTAATATTGATATAGATATAAATATAAATATAAAATAGTAGCTCAAGAGTCGTAACAAGCAGGGTTCACTTTATTTGTGTTGAGTGAAATACTATCTATAGGTTGGGGTGTTACACCGAACCTCCATAAATCTAGTGTTTGTTCTTCTCTTTCTCTTAATCTTATATACATTGATTGCTCACATTCACATCCATTATATATATACACTTCATGCATTTAAATCTAGGCAAACTAATTTTACAAATAGTGAAATTGACTTTTAAGTAAGCCTAATTAGAGAAAACCAAATTCACCCCCTCTTAGATTGCATTTGGACCAACATCGCTCTCTACTTTTTGGCCTAAGACTTGAATAGCCTTTGAAAAACTAGGGAAAATTTTGAGAAAGACTAAAAAGTTGAACAATGGAGACGACCATTTAGCTACTCACTGGCTGCTCGAGCAGCCTGTAGATTGTGAAACCCGGGTAAATTTGAATTTTAATGAAAAAAGGCAAAATTGAAATTAGCCGCTACGATTCGAGTTGAAAACCCGAATTTTTCTAGAACTCAGATGACGAAACGAACCTCATTGTTTGTGAAGCCCCTAAAATCGGGGGTCATTTGTCAACTTATTGATCACCCATCAACCCGCGAAATATCGGAGGATACCGTGTAACTCGATACCACGCCGTTATATCCCATTTACCGGGATCCATAAATAGGCTACTCCCCAACCTAGATGCATATGGAATTTTCACATGCAATTCACAAGCAACAATCACTCCATTCAAGAATATGCAATTCAACAATGAAATCCTCAATGACATGCCATGATATGAGATGAGACTCACATGCAACTCAACCCGAGTTTTTACCGGCTTCCTCAACACATGCAATGCCATACGTATGAATCCGGGCATTCCAAGCCCCCGCCATTGATGTTACACATCCAATTATCTTTTTAAAATAAACCATGTATCTTTTTTGGGTATTTGTACTTTGGACTCATCGCTGGTTTCGTACACCGTTACACTTTTTTGGACTTGCACCGTTGAAAGTGTATAAACCAGTAACAGGGTCTTGCACCCGATGGAGTATCTAGCCCTTCTTGATATACCCGACACAAGTTTTTTTTTTCTTCATGCAACCGTGCAACTCAGCCGGACTTAGGTCCAACCTTCCCGAGTCCACGCCTCAACCACCAAGAATGGTGTTTGATTCAAAAACATTCACACACACCCACACTCATGTCAAATGCCCATGAATGTGATGTTACATGTGCATATGCAATGTAAATGTACAATTGTAATTCTCAACCATGTTCAATATGTCATGAGCACATTATGAACAATTCAATATCCAACAACCTTTTTCATGGTAAATTACATCATAAGCATATAACCACCATAAACAACCTTAATATTAATAAATCATATGCATATACCAACACCAACTCTCATGCATGTTATAACACAATCAATGCAAATAATACACTTAATCCACATAGACAATTCATCAAACACCTTCAAGGCATAAATGTAAACACATAACATGCTCAATCAATACATTTATCAAGAAATCACAAACAAGTAATTTCTAACTACCCAATTCATGTTAGAATTGATTTTAACTATTCTTAATACCCAAACATGTTATAAAATTTTCAATGAAACCAACATGCTACATCAACATAGGCATTTTATCAAACACCTTCAAGGCACTAAATCATGTAACACACAATCATGCCCTATTATCACATTTTTCATGAATTTACCAAACAAGTAAATTCTACAAACCAAATTCATGCAAGATTAGTTTAGCATATTTTTATACTCATTTATCATAATCTAGTTACACTAGGAGTATATCAAACAAGAGAATTCATCTCAAGTCATGTTACCCATATCATATGGAACCCTAGGTTGAAAATAAACCTAATTAGAAAAAGAAGCCTACCTCTTGAAGCGTAAAACAATGGTAGAAAACTCTCAAGACCCGAAACAAGCTCTAATCCTTGCTTCCTCCAAAATCCCCTTTTTTGTTCTTCGTCAAAACCTTTGATTTTTGGTATGTAGGCATAACCCTCGTCGTATAGATAAACTTTGGTTCTTGTCCCGAAAAATTTTGACCAACGTAGAGTCGTAGATCGTAGAGAGAGGTTGAAGAATCCTCTCTTTTCCCTCTCTTCCTCTCTAATTTCAAAAATCTGATGGGTATGGGGAGAAAATATGATTTTCTCTCATATTTATACCCCTTAGATGCTTGGTCCTCGTTGCGCCACATGTCCTCCATTCTCGGGTCCTGTTTCGTCCTCAAATGATTAAATTTCGTTTCGATTCAAGTTCAAATTTTTTTATTTAAACTAGCTTTAAATTATTTTCTAATTTTAAAAATTTAATTCAATGTCTCGTTTTTAGGTCATGTGACACCCTATCGCCTCGTAAAACGTAAAAAATATGATTGTCTCAAAATTCAACAAAAATTGACTGCATAACTAGATTTCGCGAGACGAATCTAACGGTGACTTTCGTTTCGTCATCTGAGTTCTAGAAAAATTTGAGTTTTCAACCTGTACCGTAGTGACTAATTACCGTTTTGCCCTTTCTTCATAAAAATTCAAATTTACCCGCGTTTTACACCATTGGATTCGTCTCGCGAAATTTAGTTATCCAATCAATTTTCGTTGAATTCCGAGACAGTTAGATTTTTTCGTATTTTACGAAGCGATCGGGTGTCACGTGACCTAAATAAATGAGACCGAGAATTAAATTGCAAAAAGTGGATAATAATTTAAAATTAGTTCAAATAAAAATATTTTGAACTTGAATCGGGAAGAAATTTAATTGATTCGGGACAAAATCGGACCCGAGAAAGGTGAACGTGTGGTGCAACGTGGGCAAAATGTTCAAGGAGTATAAATAGGGGAGAAAATCAGATTTTTTCCCCATTTGACCATCAGATTTTCGTTGGAAATGAGAGAGGGAAGATGAGAGGGAAAATCAAAGGATTTTTCAAGCTTCTCTCTACGATCTGCGGCTTTCCTGTGGTCGAATCACCTCGAGCCAAGAACAGAGAGTGTTCTACTCGACGTGGACTACAAAATCATACCAAAAATCGAAGGTTTGGATGAAGTTCAAAGGACGAGATTTTGAGAATCAAGGGTTAGAGCTTGATTTGGGTCTTGAAAGGCTTTCTACGACTTCTTTTACGCTTCAAGAGGTAGGGTTCCTTTCTTAATTAGATTTATTTTCAACCTAGGGTTCCATATGATATGGGTAGCATGACTTGAAATGAATTCTCTTATTTGATGTACTCCTAGTGTAACTAGAGTATAAAAAATGGGTATAGAAACATGCTAAACCAATCTTGCATGCATTGGGTTTGTAGAATTTATTTGTTTGGTAAATTCATGAGAAATGTGATAAATTGGGTATGATTGTATGCCTAGAAGGTGTTTGATAAAATACTTATGTTAATGTAGCATGTTTGTTTCATTGAAAATGTTATAACATGCTTGGTGAGAATGTGGATTGTAATTATATGCCTTTGATATAATTGACAATTTGGAAATATGATGATGTTGGAATGTAATTTTATGCTTTATGAAAAATGGGTATTGAGAAGGGTTAAAATCAATTCTAGCATGAATTGAGTATTTAGAAATTACTTGTTTGTGATTTCTTGTGAAATGTATTGATTGGGCATGCTAAGTGTTTACAATTATGCCTTGAAGGTATTTAATGAAATGCCTATGTGGATTAAGTGTGTTATTTGCATTGATTATGTTATGACATGCTTGGGAATTGATGTTGTTATATGCATTATGATATATTGACATTGAGGTTGTTGATAGTGGTTACATGCTTATGATGTAATTGACCATGGAAAATGGTTGATGGACATTTAAGTTGTTCATATTGTGCTCATGATAGATTGAATTTAATATTGGAAATGAAATTGTACATCACATTTGCATATGCACGGGAAATATCGCATTCGTGGCATGTGACATGAATGTGGGTGTGTGTGCATGTTTTCTGGATCAAACACCATTCTTGGTGGATGATACGTGGGTTTGGGAAAGTTAGACCAACGTTCGACTGAGTCACACGGTTTGCATTGCACCCGGTGATTTTGGATATGCACTCCGTTGATATTGAGTCCATAAAGTGTGTCGGCTTACGCGGAGCCATTGGTGGAAGTCCATAAATGCCATGTCAGTTGGGTGCTTGTTAGTGGAAGTCCATAAATACCCACCCCAAGAAAAAATCAGGATTTAAAATGGTCATTAGATGTGCAACATCAATGGCAGGGGTTTGGAATGTCTGGATTCATACGCATGACATTGCATGTGTTATGGGAGCTGGTGAATGCTCGGGTTGAGTTGAATGTGTGAGTCTCATCTCATATCATGGGATGACATAGAAGATTCTATTATTGAATTGCATATTCTTGAATGGAGTAATTGTTGTTTGTGAATTGCATGTGAACATTTTACATACATCTAGGTTGGGGAGTAGCCTCTTTAGGAGATACTCTATTGAGCTTGACTCACCCTTTATGAGGACAATATTTCAGGTGCGGGATAAGTGCCAGTGGACGGCTTTCACATGGGCTCCCATTCATGAAGAAAAACCGAGATGTGACTTTAAATGATGTTTTTGTAAAACTAATATGTAATTTAGTTTTTGAACATATAATATTGTGAAGATGAGTGTAGAACAAACTCTTATGGACTATGATTGTATAAAATTGTATGTTATATGAGTTTGGGTTGTTGTTATATGAGTATGGATAAATGAACTTAGTGTGGTCAATGTTGTATGATTGGACAGGTTGCATTTTGGATAGAGCTCTCCGTACAAAGGAGACTCTGCCCGAATTTTGTTAAGTTATGGATCCCGATAAATAGGGCATAACGGCGTAGTATTGAGTTACACGGTATCAACGGGTATTCCGCGGGTTGATGGGTAATCAACGAGGTAATTACGGACACCCAGATTTTCGGGTGTCACATAGATTTTTTGAGCAGTCCATGCTCAACTAGTTTGGAATTGTTGGTTTTATCATTCCACTGACCACCTCCCTCTCACAGCTCAAGCAGTCACTCGTGAACTTAAATTTTCTTATTTCTTAATTAAACTCTATTTGCGGGGCTTAAATATATGAGTATGTCTTTTCTCACTAGAGGATTGCCTCTTAAATCTAGAATTAAAATCTACATAGCTAAGAATAACCTTAGAGATCCCTAAGCATCCAAAAGCCAAATCTACCTTGATTGATTTCATGCTACACCTTCAAACATTGAAGAAGAGAGAAATTTCTTAGAATCACCAAACCCATATTGAAGTGAATAAAAATATCTTGGGGGGAACCCTTCATGTAAAACCCGGGCAAATTTGAACTTTTTGTGAATAAGGGCAAAATGGTCATTTGTCATCCTAATGCTTATTTGAAATACTCATGCTCTAGACCTCGGATGAGGAAACGGAGTTCGCTGTTGGATTCGTATCGCGAAATCGAGTCACCCTCTCAAATTTCATCGAATTCCGAGATAGTCGAATTTTTGCACGCCGTTTGAGGCGACTGCGTGGCGACTGAAATTCCAGGGGTCCCTAAAAATTTTTTTTTATAAAAGATCTTAAAGAAAAAGTGAAATTTCAAATAAAATTAATTTGAACTTAATCCGAGGTATAATGAATCGTTTCGGGACGAAAAACGGAGCCGGAAGTCGAAAATATGCGGTGCGATGTGGACCGCACATTTTTGCCTATAAATATCGACCTAAATCAGATATTTTACACATAATATCTCTAAAAATCAGTGCTGAACCGTGTGAGGAGAGAGAAGAGAGAAAAAGTGGTTTTTTCAAGTTTTCTTTCGCCGATTCCGGGAGTTCCGTCCGTCGGAATTCGTCAGTCCAGAAGTCAAAGTTCATCTACGCGACAAGGGCTATGCGTACATACCAAAAAGAGCTGATTTCACCGAAGATCCAAAGATGGGATTTTGGGAAAATCAAATATTTGGACTTAAATCTTGTTCTTGGAGGTTCTACTGGTTGTTATACGCTCCAAGAGGTAGGATTCCCTCCTACCTTGGTTCATTTCTAACCTATGGTGTCATAAGTAATGGTTAGATGTATAGAGTTGTTATGACTTGTCTATAGTCATGGGAATCATGAAAGGAATATAGAAATGGCCTAGATAAATTCCTTGTTAAATTTGGTCTAGGGAAGTTACTTGTGAAATTTTGTTGTAACTTGTTATTATGTGGGCAAATTGTGTGATAACATGATGATTGCCTTGATGGTGTTTGCTAAATGCCTATGTGTGGGTAAAATTTGTTATAACACAATGATGTATAGCATTCTTGGATATTGTAGTGAAGGAATTGTTGATATATGCATGTTTTGATATATTAACATTGTGACAAAATATGGTATTTATATGTTTATAATATAAATTGCCATGGATATGTTGAAATTGTTCGTATGGCACCCATTACATATTGAACATGTGATAAAATTTCTCATTGGGCATGATTGCATATTGAGCATGACATTGACATCACATTCATGGGCTTAGGCATGAGTGTGGGTGTGTATGCATGGTTAATCAAACACCATTCTTGGTGATTGATGGGTGGGCTCGGGAAAGTTGGGTTGAAAATCCGACTGAGTCGCATGGCTGCATGAAAGAAAAACTTGTGTCGGGTATAGCAAGAAGGGGTAGATCCCCCCCTCGGGTGCAAGACCCCGGCGACTTAGTTATACACTCCCCTGTGGTGAAATTCCGGAAAAGTGTAGTATGGTGTACGGAACCAGCGGTATAAAATCCAAAATTCGTTGCCCAACAAGACACAAGATTTTGATTACATAAACACTCATTCAATGGGTGACATCCAACAATGATTTGATTTTACAAATACATGTTTTCAATTCAAACGGTCATTGGATGTATTTTCCATCAGTTGATGGGGTTACTACACATTGGCATTGCATTGTGTTGTATGAGTCGGTAAGGACTTGGGTTAAGATGCATGAGTGAGTCTCACCTCATTTCATGGCATGACATGGTAGCATTCCAACATTGAATGCATATTCTTGTATGGAATGGTTGTTAAATGTTGTTTGTTGCATGTACACATTTCATATGCATCTAAGGTGGGGAGTAGCCTTTGTAGGATATACTCTACTGGGCGTTGGCTCACCCTATACGGGAACACATTTCAGGTGGGAGAAATACACCGGTGGATGGCTCCAATTCGGACCCTCATGTTTGAAGAAAGTCGAATGTGGCTTTATTTTTGTGTTAATGTAAAACACTTGTGAAACTTATGTCTTGAGCATGTAATCTTTTGTAAATAATTGTAATAGAACTTATATGAATTATTGTTAAAACAACCTTGCATGTTTTGACATAGGTAGGGATAAATGGACCTGGTGTGGTCAATGTTTATAAGTATGGATAAATAGACCCGGTGTGGTCAATGTTTACTTATAAATGGACCCGATGCGGTCATTGCTTTATATTGGGCCTCGGATGGGTCATGTGAAAATATATTGCACAGGTTGAGTTTTGGGTAGAGCTCCCTGTACAAAGGAGACTCTGCCCGAATTTTGTTAAATTATGGACCCCGGTAAATGGGGCATAACGGCGCGATACCGAGTTACCCGGTATCCATGGGGTATTCCGCGGGTTGATGGGAAATCAACGGACCCCCGGGTTTTGGGGTGTCACAGCTTGATATCAGAGCATAGGTATACGAATTACCTAGGGCTTAATGGGCATTGGGTCTAGACCATTGCATTCCATACGCATTTCATGTTATGTGCTTTACTTGCTACATGTTATGTGTTACTTGTTGTGTGAATTATATACATGGTAGAATGTATATGGAAAGGAGGAACATTAGGGTTAGAAAACATAACCTTTGGTTCGGAAAAAGGGTTAAACGTCTACTAGTATGTTACACATGTTCTACTAGGGGAGTTAATGAGAGAATTCTCAACGTTTGTGTTTGATCCCTAACTTTGGGGTACTAAATTGTTAGTCTATTGCTATCTAATGTGTGTATAGATGGCAACAAGAGGAAGAGGACGCGGCCGAGGACGCGGCCGAGGACGTCGAGGCGGTGGGCGGGACAACAGCCAACCACCACCGGCCTTTGACCAACAAGCCTTTATGGAGGCTATTGGTACTGCGGCTGCTTCTATAGCACAGACTAGTGCTACAACAGCTACCATTGCACAAGTTAGTGCAAGTGGGAGCCAAGGAGGCTCAAGTCACCTCCAGAAGTTCAAGGCACATCAGCCTCCGATCTTCGTGGGAGGGGCGGACCCGATGGTAGCTGATCGTTGGTTCCGGCAGGTGGACAAGATCTTAAGGGTTATGGAGATCACCTCCGATGCCACTAAGATCACACTAGCCACATTCCAGCTGGAGGGAGAATCCCAAGTATGGTGGGATTGGGTTAGAGACTCCAAGAACTTGGAGGCAATGACTTGGGCAGAGTTCAAGGAACTCTTTATGGGTAAGTACTTCCCAGTGGCCGCTCGACATGCAAAGGCCAAGGAGTTCTTAGAATTGAGGCAGGAGACTATGACGGTGCTCGAATACGTGGCTAAGTTCACAGAATTAGCCCGTTTCGCAGATGATTATGTGGCCACAGACATGGCCAAAGTGAATAAGTTTGAGGATCGTCTGAATTTGTCCATCCAGGGCAAAATTGTGGGTCTTCTCCTGTAAGACTTGGACTTGATGGTCCAGACAACTATGGTCATTGAGAGAGAGGTGGATGATGCACGAAACATCCGGGAGGCGGGTGTTAAAGACAAGAAGAAGAAGGGTCAATCCTCTTTTTCTGGTGCGGGGAAGAAGCAGAGGACTTCTGCTCCGCAGGGGTATCAAGGGCAGGGCCGCGGCTATCAAGGCCAAGGTTAATACTCCCAAGGCGGGAGAAATCAGAGGCCTCCCAACTAGGCAGGCCAAAGGACTTGCTATCATTGCCACCAACCGGAGCATATGAAGCGGGATTGCCCTCAGAGGCAAGGATCTCAAAGCTATGGGGCATCTCAGCCCCAGTCTTCGGTGGGGCACACACAGACTCACTATACTCCTTCCTACTCCACTATGGGCCAGGGGAACCAGTACTAGTTCCAGGGTGCTACTCAGGCCCCTACTACTTCGCGTGCAGGGATTCCACAATCGGGCCAGGGCATGGGTAGAGGTCGAGGCCAGAGCTCACAGGCCGGGACTTCAGGGACCCAGGGGCGTGTCTATGCCATGATACCTCAGACTGAGCCGACAGACTAGTCGGTGATACAGGGTACATTTCTGCTCTCTCGCTTATGAACTAGAGTACTATTTGATTCTGGTGCATCTCATTCTTTTATTGCTGCATCTTGTGTGAAAGACTTGGGCTTAGAGATTGAAACCTTGGAAGAGCCATTGCATGTGAGTTCTCCCCTAGGAGTTAGGGTGAGCGTTGATCAGATATGTCGGGGTTGTGAGTTAGAGATCTCAGGGATTCTACTCACCGTGGACCTTAGGGTCATGGACATGTCGCAGTTCGATGTTATCCTTGGTATGGATTGGTTGACGGCACACCGAGTCGTCATTGATTATGATCGGAAGCGGGTCACTGCTTACACACCAGATGGGGTTTGTTTCATGTTTCAGGGGGATAAGCACGATGCTTTTCCCCAAGCCGTGTACGAATCTAGATGGCACGGGCAGTTGATGGGTTAGCTAGCAAGCCTTACCCTGGAGGACGAGGCGAGACAAGAGTTGGGTCTACCTCGGGTTGTGTGTGATTATGAGGATGTTTTTCCGGATGAACTACCGGGATTACCTCCACATAGGGATGTAGACTTCATTATAGAGTTGCATCCCGGTACATCGCCCATCTCTATGACTCCACATAGGATGGCGCCTGCTGAGTTGAAAGAACTCAAGGTCCAATTGCAGGAATTGTTGGACAGGGGGTTCATTAGACCGAGTACCTCACCTTGGGGCGCTCCGGTGTTATTTGCAAAGAAGAAGGACAAAACCCTTCGACTATGCATAGATTACCGGCAGTTGAATAGGGTTACTATCAAGAATAGGTACCCTTTGCCGAGGATTGATGACTTGTTTGATCAGCTGAGAGGGGCGCGGGTCTACTCCAAGATAGATCTCCGTACTGGTTACCATCAGTTGAGGGTTAGGGAGACAGATATCCCTAAGACGGCGTTTCAGACGCGTTATGGGCATTTCGAGTTCACAGTGATGCCATTCGGATTGACGAATGCCTCGGCAGCATTCATGGATCTCATGCATAGGGTGTTTCAACCCTACCTTGATCAATTTGTTGTAGTCTTTGTTGACGACATCTTGATCTACTCCAAGTCTGAGGAGGAGCATGAGGGTCACTTGAGGATTGTTCTCCAGGCCTTGAGAGACCATCAGTTGTACGCCAAGTTCAGCAAGTGTGAATTTTGGCTGACTGAGGTGAAGTTTTTGGGACATGTGGTGTCAGCTTCGGGTGTATTCGTAGACCCAGAGAAGGTTGAGACAGTCATGAATTGGGAGAGGCCAAAGTCAGTCTTCGAGATACGCAGTTTCTTGGGATTGGCAGGGTATTACCGGCGGTTTATTGAGGACTTCTCCCGACTAGCTGCACCTATGACCAGGTTGACTCGGAAAGAGGTCAAGTTCGAGTGGAATGATGCTTGCGAGAAGGCATTCCAGGAGTTAAAGAGGAGGCTTACTTCAGCCCCTATCTTGATAGTCCCGGAAAGGGGACAGAGGTACACAGTGTATTGTGATGCCTCGAAGGACGGACTAGGATGTGTCTTGATGCAGTCCGGGAGGGTGGTGGCTTATGGTTCTCGGCAGTTAAAGAACCACGAGCAAAATTACCCCACACATGACCTGGAGTTGGCGACCATTGTCTTTGCTTTAAAGGCTTGGCGCCACTATCTATACGGTGAGCAGTTCGAGGTGTTTTCAGACTACAAAAATCTGAAGTACAACTTTATACAACGGGACCTCAACATGAGGCAACGCAGGTGGATGGAGTATCTGGAGGATTATGACTTCACTTTGCATTACCATCCCGGTAAAGCAAATGTGGTGGCTGATGCACTCAGCCGGAAGTCACGGGGAGTCTTGGCTAGTGTAGCTTCCCGAGAGTGGCAGATGCTCGAGACTGTGGGACAGTTCTGGCTATGTTATATGGGTCAGGCTCAGGGTATTTTGGGGAGTTTGGTGGCTACGCTTTCCCTACTGAGCAGGGTTATTGAGTCCCAGAGTCAGGACACAGAGCTATTGTCCATCCGGGACCGTGTACAGGCAGGTACAGGTGACGAGGGCTGGGCCATTCACTCGGATGGTAGTCTTCGGTATCGAGGAAGGGTTGTGGTTCCTCAGTTGGTGGATCTGAGAGATGAGATCCTTAAGGAGTTCCATTGCTCTCGTTTTGCGGTTCATCCAGGGGGCACGAAGATGTATCATGATCTTCGTCGCCAGTATTATTGGAATGGGATGAAGCGGCAGGTTGGCGATTTTGTTAGTAGGTGTCTCAGGTGTCAGCAAGTGAAGGCTGAACACCAGAGACCAGCAGGGTTACTCCAGCCATTGAAGGTAGCTGAGTGGAAGTGGGAACATGTCACGATAGATTGTGACTCATTTGCCACGGACATCGCGGGGACATGATGCGGTATGAGTGATAGTGGACCGGCTTACGAAGTCGGCACACTTTTTGGCTGTGCGGATGACCTTCACACTGGAGGAATTCTGCAGGTTATATATACGGGAGATTGTCCGGTTGCACGAGGTACCCGTATCTATAGTATCAGATCGGGATCCCAGGTTTACGGCTCATTTTTGGGAGAGTTTCCAACGAGCCATGGGGACACAGCTGATGATGAGCACTGCTTTTCATCCCCAGACGGACGGTCAGTCTGAGAGGACCATTCAGACATTAGAGGACATGCTACGGGCATGTGTCCTAGATCTCAAGGGTAGCTGGGAAGATCATTTACCCTTGGTGGAGTTCGCCTACAACAACAGTTATCAGACGAGCATACAGATGGCACCCTATGAGACACTATATGGGAGGCCTTGTCGATCTCCAGTTTGTTGGACAGAGGTGGGAGAAAGAACCGCTACGAGGCCGGAATTGGTTAGGGACACCTCGGAGAAGGTAGACTTGATACGGAAGCATCTTCTCACGGCTCAGAGCCGGCAGAAGAGCTACGCCGATAGACGGCGGCGACCTCTAGAGTTTGAGGTGGGAGATCATGTCTTCTTGAATGTGATGCCTACGAGAGGAGTGGTCAGGTTCGGCAAGCGAGGAAAGCTGTCACCGAGGTATATCGGGCCCTTTGAGATACTTGAGAGGGTTGGTATAGTCGCTTACCGGTTGGCGTTACCGCCAAACCTATCAGGTGTTCATGCGGTATTCCATGTCTCTATGCTCCGGAAATACACCCCAGATCCGACTTATGTGGTGGATTGGGGCGAGCTTGTTGTTGATGCGGATGAGACCTTCGAGGAGGGACCGGTGCGTATCATGGATAGCCGAGATCAGATTTTGCGAGACAAAACCGTAAGGCTAGTGAAAGTGTTGTGGCAGCACCGGGGAGTGGAAGAGGCGACCTAGGAGCGCGAGGACACCGTACGTGCCAATTATCCTTTCTTGTTTGAGAATAGAGGTACATTTTTATAGTCATTTACTATTACATGACTGTAGCATATGCATGAGATTGCATGTATGTGTGTGTGAATTTCGGGGACGAAATTCTTTTTAAGGGGGGAAGAATGTAAAACCCGGGCAAATTTGAACTTTTTGTGAATAAGGGAAAAATGGTCATTTGCCATCCTAATGCTTATTTGAAAATACTGATGCTCTAGACCTCGGATGAGGAAACGGAGTTCGCCGTTGGATTTGTATCGCGAAATCGAGTCACCCTCTCAAATTTCATCGAATTCCGAGATAGTCGGATTTTTGCACGTCGTTTGAGGCAACTGCGTGGCGACTGAAATTCCAAGGGTCCCTAAAAACATTTTTTTATAAAAGATCTTAAAGAAAAAGTGAAATTTCAAATAAAATTAATTTGAACTTAATCCGAGGTATAATAAATCGTTTCGGGACGAAAAACGGAGCCGGAAGTCGAAAATATGCGGTGCGATGTGGACCGCACATTTTTGCCTATAAATATCGACCTAAATCAGATATTTTACACATAATATCTCTAAAAATCAGTGCTGAACCGTGTGAGGAGAGAGAAGAGAGAAAAAGTGGTTTTTTCAAGTTTTCTTTCGCCGATTCCGGGAGTTCCGTCCGTCGGAATTCGTCAGTCCAGAAGTCAAAGTTCATCTACGCGACAAGGGCTATGCGTACATACCAAAAAGAGCTGATTTCACCGAAGATCCAAAGACGGGATTTTGGGAAAATCAAATATTTGGACTTAAATCTTGTTCTTGGAGGTTCTACTGGTTGTTTTACGCTCCAAGAGGTAGGATTCCCTCATACCTTGGTTCATTTCTAACCTATGGTGTCATAAGTAATAGTTAGATGTATAGAGTTGTTATGACTTGTCTATAGTCATGGGAATCATGAAAGGAATATAGAAATGGCCTAGATAAATTCCTTGTTAAATTTGGTCTAGGGAAGTTACTTGTGAAATTTTCTTGTAACTTGTTATTATGTGGGAAAATTGTGTGATAACATGATGATTGCCTTGATGGTGTTTGCTAAATGCCTATGTGTGGATAAAATTTGTTATGACACAATGATGTATAGCATTCTTGGATATTGTAGTGAAGGAATTGTTGATATATGCATGTTTTGATATATTAACATTGTGAAAAAATATGGTATTTATATGTTTGTAATATAAATTGCCATGGATATGTTGAAATTGTTCGTATGGCACCCATTACATATTGAACATGTGATAGAATTTCTTATTGGGCATGATTGCATATTGAGCATGACATTGACATCACATTCATGGGCTTAGACATGAGTGTGGGTGTGTATGCATGGTTAATCAAACACCATTCTTGGTGTTTGATGGGTGGGCTCGGGAAAGTTGGGTTGAAAATCCGACTGAGTCGCATGGCTGCATGAAAGAAAAACTTGTGTCGGGTATAGCAAGAAGGGGTAGATCCCCCCCTCGGGTGCAAGACCCGGCGACTTGGTTATACACTCCCCTGTGGTGAAATTCCAGAAAAGTGTAGTATGGTGTACGGAACCGGCGGTATAAAATCCAAAATTCGTTGCCCAACAAGACACAAGATTTTGATTACATAAACACTCATTCAATGGGTGACATCCAACAATGATTTGATTTTGCAAATACATGTTTTCAATTCAAACGGTCATTGGATGTATTTTCTATCAGTTGATGGAGTTACTACACATTGGCATTGCATTGTGTTGTATGAGTCGGTAAGGACTTGGGTTAAGATGCATGAGTGAGTCTCACCTCATTTCATGGCATGACATGGTAGCATTCCAACATTGAATGCATATTCTTGTATGGAATGATTGTTAAATGTTGTTTGTTGCATGTATACATTTCATATGCATCTAAGGTGGGGAGTAGCCTTTGTAGGATATACTCTACTGGGCGTTGGCTCACCCTATACGGGAACACATTTCAGGTGGGAGAAATACACCGGTGGATGGCTCCAATTCGGACCCTCATGTTTGAAGAAAGCCGAATGTGGCTTTATTTTTGTGTTAATGTAAAACACTTGTGAAACTTATGTCTTGGGCATGTAATCTTTTGCAAATAATTGTAATAGAACTTATATGAATTATTGTTAAAACAACCTCGCATGTTTTGACATAGGTAGGGATAAATGGACCCGGTATGGTCAATGTTTATAAGTATGGATAAATAGACCCGGTGTGGTCAATGTTTACTTATAAATGGACCCGATGCGGTCATTGCTTTATATTGGGCCTCGGATGGGTCATGTGAAAATATATTGTACATGTTGAGTTTTGGGTAGAGCTCCCTGTACAAAGGAGACTCTGCCCGAATTTTGTTAAATTATGGACCCCGGTAAATGGGGCATAACGGCGCAATACCGAGTTACCCGGTATCCACGGGTATTCCGCGGGTTGATGGGAAATCAACGGACCCCCGGGTTTTGGGGTGTCACACTTCAAGATTGAAAAGGAAAAGTCAGATCATGGAGCTCAGTTAACCATTTGAAGCTAGTACTCAAGACCTTGCGGTAGTGAATTCGAAGGGAAGATACAAGGAGGAAAATGTCTAATCATGGATATGGTTGAGGTATAAGTCTTTTGATCTTGTAATTGAATATTGAGTATAGTGGATTAGGTAAGGTGGACTATGGTCCCATAATTTTCTTCGAGAAGGTTTCACGTTAAATTACTTTGTGTTGTGGTTGTTAATTTCTTGCATTACTTTCCACACACACACACATACACACTTGCAACTCCTCACACAACATGTGTTTAATAATATGCTTCTTGGATTGATTTGTCATTTATTATCATCGTTGTGGTTGTTGAATTGGTGAATTATTATTGGAGGGGTAAGAATGGTGAATTGGCTTTGATTGGTTGTTGATTATTGATATGGGCATTCTTACATCCATCCATTCACAAAAAAGGGTCAATTGACTTAATTTCAATAATCAATTGGTAATTGTGGTTAGTAGGTGTAGTTGTAAAATTTTCCCTAACTTTTACGCAGGCTAGATAGATGTTTGTTCTCATTTGTGGTAACTTTCAAATGAACTTTGTTAGATTTCTAATGGCTAGAACTAGCTTCTTAGGCCTTCAAATGAGTTTTTCGTGATTTGGCATACCTGAAAAGAAGTTGAAGATCAAAGGGGGGGAGCTTCCACCCTCTTTGGTGGTAGAGCTTCGCACATTAAATACTAACCAAGGGGATAAGTCCAGCCTCCCCACTGATGGACTACTCTGACGTCGACCCCCTATTCCTTTATGGTAGACCTTCAAAGGAGCTCTACAAGGATCATACAAGGGAGCTCATTGTGAAAGCAAGAGGCTAGGTGTGCTAGGGAATCATCATGAGAGTTTTTTGCTTGTGGAATTTGTGTTATATCAAAATTTTGGAACTGGGTAATGTGGTTTTTGATTTTGGACAAGTAGGCCGCCATCTTCTCATCTTGGTTTCATACTTACCTTGGATTTGTTTTGCCACCAATTGAGAATCCACCTTGGCTTGAGAGTCTCTTGCTCAATGAGCAAGTGGTAACCTTAGACTTGTTAACAATGCCTCATATTCAGTCTCATTATTTGAGAGATTGCATCCAAATCTCAAAGCATATTCTATTCTAAGCTGGTTTGGAGAGATTAGGAACAATCATGTGCCTCCTACATTTGTATTTGGAGAACCAATCAGTGTAGATGGTCCAATTCTGCTATTCCGGAAGGGCTAAAGCATCTTTTTCTAGTCCCTAGATCATGATTTCCATGATAAAATCTTCTAGTGCTTGCCCCTTGAAGGAGATTCTAGGCTGGTAGACTATGTCAAATTTTCCCTATTCAATTGACCATTTGGCCAGCCTCTCTGATCCCTAATCTCTTTGTAGGCCTTTGTTTTAAGGGGTAATGTGTCATGACTACAATGGTATAAGCTTAGAAATATGGGTGTAAATTCTTCGCTGCTATGACCAGGGCTAGAATCATCTATTCTAAATGGAGTACCTAGTTTTAGCTCCCTTATGGACCTAACTGGTGTAGTAGATTGGTTTCTGGACTCCTTGTTCCTGTTTTACTAGGGCAAAGCTGGTGGTAGCTTCTGAGATATCAAGGTAAAGGTACAACTTCTCCCCAAGTATTGCTCCAAACAAGAGTGACGGGGAACCTAAATATTGTTTCAGCCTTTCAAAAGTTGATGCACACTCTGGAGTCCATTCAAAAGCTTTTCTCAATGTCTTAAAGAAAGACACACATTTAACACTGGCTCTTGAGATGAACCCGTTGAGTGCAACTACTCTTCTAGTTAGGCATTGCAATTCCTTAATGCTGCGAGGTGAGCTCATGCTCAAAAGAGTTTGGATTTTATTAGGGTTTGCCTCTATCACTACAAGAAAATAGAGATTTCCCGGCGTTTACAAACGCCGGTAAACAGTAAGAAAACGCCGGCAAAACCATTTTACGGCGTTTAATTTTAACGTCATCTAAAGCTCCGTCGGGAAATGCGCCGGCGTTTGTTTAAACGCCGGAAAATATTTAACGGCTGTTCGAACGACATAAGGTAAAACGCTAGTTCTTTTTTCAATTCCGGTCATCGGAAAATTATTACCGGCATTTGAATAAACGCCAGAAATTTCTGCAAGTTGGTTTTAAGTTTTCCTGCGCTTATATAAACGCCACTAATGCTCTTTATATATATACATCCATTCTTTTGGAGTTCACAGTAAAAGCCAGCTAATAAATACCAACATATTCAGTCACATGTACTCTAAAATACAACAGTTAGTTAACAGCCAAACCTTCTCCCAAAAAAAAAAAATAACAGGGTTAACAGTCAGATCCACTCGAAGAATTCTAGTACAAGAGATGAATTGAAAATTGATACAATTGTAGTTAAGTTCTAGAAAAATGTTTCCAACAAAATTAGTGACAAAAAAACAAAAAAAAACAAGATAAGCCTTCAATCATCCCAATGACTTGTCCAGTTGTATTATTTTTTTCTGGATAACCTGAAATTAAAGAAGAAAAGAAAATTAATCAGGAACATGAGAACTTAATATAAACAATGGTAGTAGGACGGAACAGAAATGTATGAATGAAAGAATCGTCAATCTTAGCATCTCTTGAGAAGTTTTATCTCCTAACTTGATGCAAAAATGCTTTCCCAACACTTTAGATTAGATCTATATGTTTGGAAATGCAGAACAATGAAACTTGGTAAGATCATCACACCATATGGCTCATTAATCTTATATCAGTACCTCTTATCTGTGGCACTAACATATTTTCAATTGGCAAATATAATGTAGAGTGCTAACTCAAGCCAAAGCAGCATGCTGGTACCACAAGAGAGTTGCACTGATTGTACAGGCTCTTATGTTTTTTATATGTTCCTGTTGATATTGTAGCCATGAATGTGGTCTTTAGTGGTGGTGACCCAGATTATGTTGCTCTCCTACAATTTGGCTTTGCTATACTACTCATGTCACAATTTCCAAACTTTATGTGCGCATCAATGAATGCAGACATCATTAATCTATATATGTGCCGACAAAACACAAACCATTCATTAAGATCGTTGAATAAGAGTGGGATTTACCGTCCAAGGCTCTGCAACACCAAGTACTGCTTAGTATTTACCACTCAATTTATGCCACAGAGAAAAGTGTGGAAACACTATTGAATGGATATCTTGTGTGATGCTTAAAGAAGATCAAGAGGAAGAGTCTTGCTATGATTAAATAAATGAAATGATTGAATCGGAGGTTCCATTTTATAAGCTCCTTCCTTCTTCCAAATGCTGGAAAAAAAGAACAATATATGAACAAAGAAATGCACAACACATACCTTTAGGGCAAAAAACTAGCCAGAGAGTTTTATTTAATGGTTCGTTTTTCCTCTAAGAGTCTGATTTTTGCAGAAGCCATCTCTGTATATGTCCCGGCGCCACAAGTACCAGAACTAGACAGAGCTTCATCAATTCAACTACATGGAGAAGGGGAGAGAACTGTACATCTACCAAAAACCAAAAAGACTTAAAACGATCTACCTAAAATTAAGCTTATATTAATTTCTTCGTCACCGCTTTAGCTGAACCCACTTGTAGCAACCTTCTAGAGGCTCCTCATTCACAATCTCATAGTTATACCTGCAAAACCATAGATTTACTGATTTAAAAGTACAACACCTGCAAAACCATAGAGAAGTAAGATCAAGATGTCTCAAAACCTATTCAGCATTCATCTTTTGTTTTCTCCTTGACCTGCTCAATAATTTGGAAGGTGGAGATGGAGAAAACTCAAATGGTACTGATGGAAGATCCATCTTCCCTTTCAAAACGTAAACAACATCCTCTATGTCTGGTCGCAACTCAGGCATTTTCTGTAAACAAGCTAGTGCCAGGTTCATACACAAGCTTGCCTGGTCCTTAGTGTACTATTCTTTCAGTCTCTCATCTACAAGCTCTAATAGATTTCCAGCTTGAGCCAAGTGTCGACACCAACTAATCAAGTTTGCTTTCTCAAGCTTCATGGGCGACGAAACAACATGTAATGGCCTTCTACCGAACACAATAAAAAAGGATCAGAACTCCTAGGCTGTAAATGTCAATCTTCTCCATCAAGCACTCACATCTACCGTATTCTTGAGCATCATACTAACGTGAAGAACAACTAAGAACCTTAATCAAATCATACTACCGACAAAAGTGCACAAAAAAAATAATGGATCAGTAAAAATTTTGTTGTTATTCAGGCAAACTACTAGGAAAAAAAATGAAATTGTGCAAAAATTCTACATTATAGCACACTTTTTATCTGTGCAATTATATGATCAATGTTAACCATCGAAATCCGAATTAGTGCGAATATCTGTTGAATTTATAACCATTTTGGCAACAATAAGGGAAAGTGAAACCAAAAAAAAAATGTAATTCTGCAATTTTTCAAGGTTTTACCAAGCAAAGAATTCAAGTTGTGTTCAATGCATCACTTAGTCCGAATCCGCACGCACGCACACACTGATCATCGATCACTGTCGGCCGCAATTCATGGCCATCAACGCCACAATTGCGCAGCAAAAATATAAGAAAAAAAAAAATCAAATTCTGAAAGGCAGAAAATAATGATTGATTAATCAAAAAAAAGAGGACCTGAACGAGCCGACTTGATGGCGGTGTTGATCGGTCGACAGTGGCCAACGAAGATGTTCTACCGAAGAACAACGGATGTTTGGCTTTTGGAGAGAAGAGAGGCATTCGTGGAGGGAACAAAGGAGGGTGTAGAGCTCTATTTGGAGAGACGGGCAGATTTTGAGTAAAATGAATTGAAAATAGGGTTTTAATTGGGGGGAAATATAGGCTAAAAAAAATGGACGGAAATGAAATTCAAAGCAGCGCCGTTTTGTCAAAAATACGCAAGATACCACGTCGTTTTTGGAAAACATTTAGAGGGTATTTGCTGGCGTTTAACCAAAACGCCGGCACAGTGGAAAAAAAACCTTCCCGTTCCGGCAAACCTTGTTTTCACAGACACTTAAAAGAAACGCCGATGAATAAACGTCAGAATATCCCTATTTTTTTGTAGTGTATCCATTTTTGGGATACCAAAAAACCCAAAAACTTCCCAGAGGATACCCCAAAGGAACACTTGGCTAGATTCAATTTCATTTGGTACTTCCTCAGAGTTCTGAAAGCTTCATCTAGGTGAGCAACATGATCTTCTGTAATCTATTTCTTTACCAACATGTCATTGACATAGACTTCCATGGTTTTTTCAATTAAATCCTTGAAGATTCGATTGACTAGACGTTAGTATGTAGCTCCAGCATTTTTCAAATCAAACGACATCAACTGGTAATAGTACAGTCCCTACTCGGTAATAAAAGGGGTATTCTCTTGATAATTTGGATGCATGTAGATCTAGTTATACCTTGAGAAGGCATTCATAAACCTTAAGACAATCTTTTAGGCATACCTTGTTAAGATTTTTGAAATATATACAGAGCCTCTATTTTTCATTGTGTTTTTTAACCAATACCACATTGGCGAACCATTCTGAAATATTAGATTTCTTTGATAGATTTTGCATGTAATAGATTATCCACCTCCCCAGCGATAGCCTTGACCCTCTTTGGGGCGAATGCTCTTATTTTCTATCTAGTTATTTTAAAAGAGGAGTTCACATTAAGCTTGTGGACCATCAACCGGAGATTAATTTTGGGCATATCTTCATGACTCCCGGAGAACACATCTATGTTGTTACACATGAATCTTTCAATTTTGCCTTTGACGTGTATGCCACTCAATTTGGGCTCTCTCCTAGTTTTATTGGAACTAACTGTTTCACTGGTTGAGCTGTTTTATCCTCCTCGGGGTCTCTTGGGTCAATGTTTTCCACCTGATATGTCTTTATTGTTTGGCTCTTCTTGGTTGAAGCGACGTAGCATTCTCTGGCCACATCATAATCGCCTTTACTTCTCATATTCCATTATTTGTAGGGAATCAATGAAGAAAGTGGTATGTAGAAGGGACTACCCTCAAAGCATTGAGAGTTGGTCACCCAAGGATAACCTTATAAGCTGAGGGGTAGTCCACTACCAAGAAGTCCACCAAATGGGTAACCAGGTTGGGAGGCTGTCTTATGGTGATGGGGATAGACATTGCTCCCAATGGATAAGCTTTCTCCCCCAAAAATTCAACTAGGGGAGCTATGATGGGCATCCAGTTTATATCTAGCTAATCGAAACCACTGCAGATGATTGGTGATTGGTGAGGTCATTCGAGGCACCTTCCTAGGATGTAGTAGATTGATCTCTTTAATGTCATCACGAGCTACCCTCGCTTTAGCTCTCCTGGTCGAGCTGCTTTCTCCTCTAGCTGCTAATCTTCAGAGATTACCTTTACCTCTCCTAAGGGTTTTGATGCTCATGAGCTTCTTGTGGTGGAGCTTTCTCTTCTCTCTGGTTCCTGTCGATGAACCTCTCTAAATGGCCTTGTCGAATCAATTCTTCTATCTGGTCCTTCAGATTGATACAATCCTTTGTATCATGTCCATGGTCTCGATGAAATTGAAAATATTTGTCCCTCACTCATTTATGAGAAGGAGTTCCCCTTTTGCTGGGGAGTATCATTGTGATTGTATTCATCTCTCGCATAGTTCACCTGATTGCGCTATGTCTGTTCTGAATGAGAGACCAGTCGAGCAGGCTGAACAAAAAGAATCTATAATATTTGTTGGGTTTGCTAGGCTAGACCTTCGATTGTCTCGTCCATTCTGTCGTAGTTTCTCTCCAAGTCAAGCACCATCTAGGTTTTTCGTTGCTTGTTGGCTCGAGGGGGCTCTCCATCATAATTGTCTCCTTCGTGCAATTCCCGGGAACACTGTTGTTTAAGGGGATTTTCTCTTGTAACATCCATTGATCTGGTAGTCACCATCCACTATCGTTCTTCTTAAAAAAATTGTGAGAATCACCGTAAATACTCAGTCTTTTCCTATAGACAGCGCCAAACTATTAGTGCAAAAGTTGCCCCAACATGTATGCAAGCTGAATTGAAATTTGCCATCCTTCTTCGCAACTTTCCAATGAACTTTGCTAGATTTTTTATGGTTGGAACTAGCTTCTCAAGGCTTCAAATGAGGTTTTTGCGATCTGGAAAACCTGAATAGAAGTCGAAGACCGAAGGGGGGGGGGGGGGGGGTGCTCCAGGGGCCGACCCTTTGATATTTAAATTAGTATTTGTGGGAAAGTTGCAAAGGAATATTTTGAAACATAAATTGTGTACCTTGGTTGTTTTCCCTAGGCTCTCCTTTATAGTTTATTTGAATTAGTAGATATAGGCAGGCGAAACTACTTATGTGGGAGCCTTTTAGATTCAAGATAAGCTGATAAGAAGACTAAGACTTCTAGGGAACAAAGGGACTTAACATTTTTTTTCCCTCCGAATGTGAGCTGTTGACTTAGATCAGGAGGCCTTTTGATTTTCAAATAGTAGATAACCTTATCGTCCAACTTCTCTTTATGAGCCAACTAGGTAGGGCAGAGCTGATTGCAAGGATTGACAATCCTCTTAGCTTTCCTTGTTCACTTTGGAGTTTAGCCAATCTCCCAACGGTAACTTTCAGAATGGGCAGTCTCTATAAGAGCTTTCCCGATGGTGCATTTAATTTTCCCACATCAGTAGGTGCAATTTTTTTTGAACACACACTAGACACAACCTCTTAAAAGAGGAAGTGCCCAGTGAGATATTTAAATTAACACACACACCCAAAGCAATCCCGATGTGGGATTGCCCAATCTCAACTCAGTAGGTGCAATTGAGTTGAGACTTTTGCAAGTAAGTGTAAAATACCTATTCACCCCCTCTAGGTCATGCATAGTGTAATTCCACATTTATAATCACGTTGGGGACAATCAAAACACAATTCTCAACTCTTTATTCACCACTCTTTCCATGGCACACTTATACTACTCCTTTATGTCGATGCCATGGTTCTTACAAGGGACAATTCTTCCTTTTGGGATTGTTTTATGCAAGAGTTGGGTCGTGAATTCTCAATCAAGGACCTTGGCAATCTTCACTACTTTCTTGTCATGGAAGTTCATCACTCTTCCTAAGGTCTTTCCTTTCACCAATCCAAGTAGACAAGTGATTTCCTTGTTCATGCACAAAGACAAATTGTAAGGCACAAAAGGGACGATTCCATCCACTGATCATGCTCCTTTTCCTGACCCTAAACATTATTGACACATTTTTAGAGCTTTACAATACTTGGCATTCACTAGACCCGGTTTCTCTTATAATGTTACCTTTACATAGCAATTTATGCATGCCCCTTATGTGGTCTATTTTCAAGTTGTCAAGCGTATATTATGTTCGTGGCACTTGCAATTCTGGGTTGTGCATCTTGGCTACCAAAACCCTTGATCTTTATGGATTTTTGGATGCTAATTGGTCTAGCTACCTACTCCCCTGACATTCCACAAGAGGCTTTTGTTCCTTTTTATGCGGCAATTGTGTTACATGGAATGCCAAGAAAACAAACCACCAAAGATGACTCAAGTGCGGAGGCTACATACCAGTCTGTGGCTTCTAGTGCAGTTGAATTGACTTGGATTTCTTACCTCTTTTTTGCTATTGGAATTTCTATCCAAACCTTAGTTCTTACATTATGACAATTTGAATGCTCTTTACATGATAATCAATGAACTTTTTCATGCCCGTACAAAACACATACTGAAATGGATTTTCATTATGTCTGCACGAAAGTTGTTCCAGACACTCTTATTACTAGATTCATCCCTTTTATAAACTAAGCTGCTAATGTCTTCAATAAACCCTTATCTAAAGAATAGTGAACATTGCACGCACGCGCACCCGCGAGGGGTGGGGTAATAGCAATACACCTCGTACCACCATTGAGGCACGAGCGAGATATTCATATCTCTCACTCAACATATCAGCAAGCACCATCTAATGCTCACTCAACAAATCACTTAGTTGATTATGGATAAGAATTCCAGGCGTTAAAAAGTCAAATGAAGTTGCAGTGTTGTACATCATTCTGACTTAGTAAACCTAGCAGTTGGATATTGCTAAGAACTAAATCAATTCAAAAGCTAGTCGATAATGTTGTGTTTTTATGATAAAAGTCTTTGTACGATTTTAAATTCAACTTTTAAACTTTTGGTACGATGTATCAGGTTATACTGAAAGGAAACTTTTGTAAACGTATATAAATACAACAGACACTCTACTCTCCAGTTAAGTGGGAAAGACTTTTCTCGAATCTGTTTTAGGCTTTCAACACTTGTGTTCTAATTCAGTTCCCTTGTGTGTATAGTGAAGTGTAACTTAAAAGATATGTCTTCCACCATCATTTCCAATTTGGTGGATTTGTTTTGTTTTGATAGCTTGGTCCCTCTATCATAAGTTCTATTTTATTGTTGTTACTTGCCTCGTTTATTCTTTTCATGTTCTCAATTGGATCATAGCTATCAAGCCAAATGCTTCCAAGCGATACTGTATCTAAACATAACTATCATGAGTGATTTGCCAATTTTGACTAGTTGTTTGTTCTAGTTAGCCTACTTGTGGCTAAACTTTATGTGTTTGTGTCAACGTATAAGTAAATTTACTGATTTAATATTAACTCTGTATGTGGCCAGGGATGATGATGCCTTCAATCATTCAAAGCGAAAACTAAAGATCACATTCAAATAGTGAATCTTAACTAGTTAAAGTGTTATGAATCTTTAGCATTAAATTTTTTTATTTGAAATTATAAATTATGAGGCTAAACTCGTCACAATTTTAATTAAAAGGAGAATCTTAAAATCGCGTGCCCTCAATTTGAGTTCCCAGGCTGCATAAAATCAACGTGTAATCAAGTTGCATTGTTTTGATAGGTGATTATATGTACTTGATATTTGAATTGTAGTCTTTTAGCTAAAAATCTGAAGGACGTGTGATTAGAATGATTCTTGTTACCCCAAATAATATGAAAGATCGTTTTAATCCGATGGTCCTAATTGAACTTTCATTCTTTTTACAACTTTAAGACTCCTACATCTCATATAACCCTCTCTATTTATCTATCTTATACTCTCTCTCTTTCTCTCTCTCATACTATTATCTTTTTTTTTTTTTTTTCCGGTGTTGTTTTTGTTATTATTCACTCTATAAAACAGATGAAACTACATGTTATGTAATTATTTATTCCATGAAACTAATTCAAAGTTTTTATATATCTGATGGTATGTATTTTGTCACTTGCTTCTAATTTGTAAATAACACTTAATGTAAATAAAAAATAGCGCATTGACTATGACGAGTCCGAAATTGACTAGGCCGAGCCCAACTTATACGGACCAAGAAAGCCCAAAGAAGAGCCCAAATTACGGCTGCAAATGGATACAGAGCACAAAATCCAAGCCCATGGACCAAGGGGTGACCACCCATGAGAGAGGCACCTTGGCCACGCCCAAGGGGGCGCCGCCTAGAGGATGGCCACGCCCAAGGGGGCGCCTAGCAGGCTGGCCACGCCCAAGTGGGCGCCGCCCATGGGGGCGCCTGCCCAGTCCAAGCCCTCCTCCTCCTTTGTCTCCTCACTACATGAAGGCCTCCTCCAAATCAAGCTTAGTCCATCTCAGGACCACCTCCAAATCAAGTTTAGTCCATCTCAGCACCACCTCCGATGGAATAGGGGCACGAGGGAGAAAATGTCGGGATACGCACCGGAGATCAAATCCTACCATACTTGTACTTACCAAAGTGGTGGAATCCTACCATAACTACACTTACCAAAATAGTGGTGACCGCCTCAACTCACCGCCTCAGTAAACCTATATAATGTAAGCTCTCTCCACTTGGAGAGGCATCTCATAATCTACACACACCTCCTACATCTCTACACATTGCTCTCCCTCTTTCCACCGAGAGCTTTGCCTCTCTACGCCAAGTCTCTCTCCCTCAATACACTGTAACTCTCCGGAGTACCCTTATTCATCAATAAAGAACACCAGGCCACCGCTGCCGTTCCTGAGAGTGGACGTAGGTCAACCGGACCGAACCACTATAAATCTCTGTGTTGATTATCTGTTTATAGTTTTGATTCATTGATTGCCATTGATTGCTCGTTAATTGCATCACTATTCATACTTGACTGTTGATCTTGCCAAAAACAATTTTGTGCATCATCAGTTTGGCGCCGTCTGTGGGAAACGACTAAGTTTCTATTACTTAACCTCTTCACTCATTGAATCCATGGCAATTACTACTAGATCAATGTCTCAACAACCCGGTTCACCGGGAGGAGGCTCCACCTCCCCTCGCGCCCTCAGGACCTTCTGCGGTGGCAACTCCCGCCGTCGGACAGCAACAACTCTTGCAGACCATGCAGCTGCTGGTAGAACAGAACCAGCAGATCATCCAGTTAATGCTCAACCAAGGAGGCGTTGCCCCTCACCCTGCAGGAGGAGCACCCTTCCCTCCAACGGCCGAAGACCAGCAACCCCTCCCTTCTGGGCATCAGGTAGCCCCTCGCCAGGAGGGCCCTCGCCAGAATGCCCCGAGGCCATACCAGGGCGCACCTCGCCCAGCAGCCCCGCCTCAGCGCGCAGGGAGTTCACGTGTACCCCTTCCACACATACCTGCGCAGGAGCACGAAGACGGAGAAAGCCAATATGGAGACCACGAAAGCCAATACCACCATCCGGCTGAAGAGGTCCCCAACCATTGGGATGAAAAGATTAAGGAGGTGCAAAACCAACTTGGCGATGCCCTCAACGCCATTAAGGCACATGCGCCCGAAACGGTGGACTACCTGGTAAGACGTACCGACTCACCTTTTGTTGCTGATATAGTAAATTACCCTCTGCCCTCGAAGTTCAAGATGCCCACCATCGAGATCTTCGATGGCACCAAAGACCCTCTAGACCACTTGGACACCTACAAGTCCCTCATGCAACTCCACAACGTGCCTGAGGAGATCATGTGCAGAGCTTTTCCTACCACCCTGAAGGGGTCTGCTCGCCAGTGG
Organism: Ilex aquifolium; assembly: GCA_951799425.1. Classification (NCBI taxonomy): domain Eukaryota; kingdom Viridiplantae; phylum Streptophyta; class Magnoliopsida; order Aquifoliales; family Aquifoliaceae; genus Ilex; species Ilex aquifolium. The sequence goes on from OX637395.1 coordinate 27,574,246, forward strand.
TTCTCCAAGATGAAGCCCTCCTCCATCCATTCTTTCGCAGAGCTCAGTAGGTCTTTCATCTCCCACTTCATTGGGGGACGTCGCCATCAGAAGCCAGTGACCCACCTGCTCACCATCAAGCAGGACAGGGACGAAAGCCTCAGAAGCTACCTTGCCCGTTTCAACGATGAGGTCCTCCAGGTTGAGGAGCCAGATGATAAGGTAGCCTTAGCTGCCTTTATCGCCGGCCTCCGCACCTCCAGCTTCATGTTCTCTGTCCTCAAGAAACCACCCTCCAGCATGCCCGAGCTGCTGACCAGAGCACAGAAGTATGTGAATGCCGAGAACGTCACCAAGGCCCGTCGAAGTGAGTCCTCCCAAGGAGGGGAGAAAAGGAAGGACACCCGCGAGGACAGGTGGGAGATAGAAAACAAAAGAAATAGGAAGGAGGGAATCTCTGTCAAGGACCGCCTCGGTCCCCCACCTCTGAGAGAGCGACAACCTTTCACACCACTCAACGCCTCGGTGGAGCACATCCTATTTCAGATACAGGATGACCCCACGCTCCGCTGGCCGGAAAAAATGAAGTCATCCCCAAACCGTAGAAATCCTAGCAGGTACTGTCGCTTCCACTGCGACCATGGCCACGACACTGACGACTGCTTTGATCTCAAAAGGCAGATTGAGGAGCTCATACAGCGTGGCCACTTGAGGCAGTACGTTGCTGGCAGAGGACAAGTCCCACCACCTGGTCGAGACCAGGATGATAGAGAACACCAGCAACCCCTTGGAGAAATCCAGACGATCACCTAAGGGCTAGGAAGAGGTGACTCCAACTTCAACAGGGAAGTCTTGGCCCACCTACGGGACACCAAGCACCTAAAGATCTTATCTATCCTTTATTAGTTGATTTATTTTTTTTATTTGTTATTTTATGAAATAAAATTCTGCCAAGATTATTGTGTCTAGAATTATTTTGCTTTCCTAAAATTTACAAACAGCTCCCATCAGAGCAGTCGCCCAAACGAGGGGTCTCGCCCTCTCCACCTTGGGCGTCCTCCATGATGCCGACGAGGGGTCTCGCCCTCTCCACCTTGGGCGCCTCCCATGATGCCGCCTAGACAATGGGTCTCGCCCTCTTCACCTTGGGCGACCCCATGATGCCAACGAGGGGTCTCGCCCCCTCTCACTAGGCACTCAGCACCAGGCGCCCAATCTCAAGCGTCCAGCAGTAGGCGCCCTGCCTCAGGTGCCCAATCTCAGGCGCCCAGCGCCCAGCGCCCAGCAGCAGGCACCCCACACTAAGCACCCAGTAGTAGGTGCTCAGCACCAGGCGCCCAATCTCAGACGCCCCACACCAGGCACCCAGCAGCAGCAGGGGCCCACCAGGCACCCAACTCCTCAGCATCATCTCTCATCTCCTCCATCTCTATGGAGTGAGCCTCTGGCCTAGTAGCTCTCTCAAGTACAACTCAAATGTCAGCCTCAAGTTGAGCAGCCCTTTCATACGCTAGCCTCAACTTCTCAGCGACATCCTCTCGTACCTGCCGCTCGAGCCTTAACAGTTTCACGGCATCCTCTCGTGCCTGACGTGCAAGCTACGCGGCATCCTCTCGTGCCTGTCGCTCAAACCTTAACTGCTCTTCAGCAGCCTCATGTGCCCGCCTCTCCGCTGCCTGGACATCGAGTGCCTTCTTGATCTTCATCGTATCTATAAACAAGCGGGGCAAAACAACAGCCACCTATAGGAATTCAAAGCCAAAAATATAAATGAAGAAAGCCAAAGAGGAGTGCGGGACACACCTTGTAAGCCTCAGCTACGACAGCCATCTCCCGAGACTACACGTAGCTCGGCCTATAAGACTCTGCTCTCGCGCACGTAGTCACCAAGTAAGTCTCTGCTACGACAGCCATCTCCCGAGACTATACGTAGCTCGGCCCCTATGACTCTGCTCTCGTGCACGTAGTCACCAAGTAAGCCTCTGCTACGGCAGCCATATCCCGAGTCTATACGTAGCTCGACCCCTATGACTCTGCTCTCGCGCAAGTAGTCACCTCTGCTACGGCAGCCATCTCCCGAGACTATACGTAGCTCGGCCTATGACTCTGCTCTCGCGCAAGTAGTCACCTAGTAAGCCTCTGCCACGACAGCCATCTCCCGAGACTATACGTAGCTCGGCCTATGTAGTCTGCCACGACAGCCATCCTCCGAGACTAAAAGTAGCTCGGCCTCAGCTTATGCGGCCCTCCTACGGGACGTCTACAATAACTTTGCTCTCATGCAAGCAGCCTACCTCTCTCTCCAGGTAATCATGTTAAATATTTGTATATTGGGATAACATTGTTTTTGTCAGGCACACTTTTGAAGCTCAGGCTGCAGTCCCCGTAGCAAGACCGCATTGGAGTCTCAACTCCCAAAGTAGTACAACAGTTAGCTCTGGTACACACATGAGCCACAGTCTGGGAAAGAGTGGGGGCACCACCGGGTCCCTTCTCCCAGGAAGCAATCTAGCCATCGGACCTTAACTGAGAAGCACTGGGGGAATCAAACCTCGCCCTCTTGGGAGGAGGAGAAGACACCACCCTAAAAGCACAAGGAGTCTCCATCATCGCTCTATCAACAGAACGCCTGTAATCAGAGACAATGTCAGCCAATGGCTAAGCACCAGAGAGGCGCCACCCATAGCAAGACTCAAGGTGTCGTCTAAGACGCCCTGCCAACCTCTTGGTGTCGCCCAAAACCGTCTGCAATGCTACTGCCTCGCCTGTCAAACTGGCGTCACCCACCAAGTCTCCCCCTATATTTTATGCCATACAGGGGTCCATAGCAAAGAAGGTGCTGGCGTCGCCCATGGGGATGGCCTCGCCAAAGTCCCTCCTCACTTTGCATCAAAAAAAAAAAAAGTGTCCACGCCCAAGAGGGCGACGCCCAAGCCAAGGCAAAGAAAGGAGAAGAAAAAAAAAAAAGAGAAGGGTCAGTACCCACGCCCAAGAGAAGAAAGAAGAAAAAAAAAAAAAAAAGTGAAGACAATAGCCCACGCCCAGTGTCCACGCCCAAGCCAGGGGAAGGAAGAAAAAAAAAAGAGAGAGGAAGGAGAGTCAGGTGGCGCCTAAGCCAAGAGAAAAAAAAAAAAAAAAAGTCAAACAAGGTGGCGCCCAAGGAAAAAAAAAAAAAAAAAAAAGAGAAGAGTTGAAAAGTCAAAAATAGTGGCTATGTATCTCTATATATAAATATGTATGTATCTCTCTCTCTCTCTCTATATATATATATATTCTTTATCTGATATCAAAAAATTTAGTGAGTCTCCCGAAGACGAAGGAGTTCCGTGGGGAGCAAGGAAAGGCCTACCCGAGCAAAGCCAGAGTGCATGCCCACAACCTTTTCCTCTCATAGAAGTCAGAAGCTTGGAGCATGGGGGGCAAATGACGAGTCCGAAATTGACTAGGCCGAGCCCAACTTATACGGACCAAGAAAGCCCAAAGAAGAGCCCAAATTACGACTGCAAATGGATACAGAACACAAAATCCAAGCCCATGGACCAAGGGGTGACCACCCATGAGAGAGGCACCTTGGCCACGCCCAAGGGGGCGCCGCCTAGAGGATGGCCACGCCCAAGGGGGCGCCTAGCAGGCTGGCCACGCCCAAGTGGGCGCCGCCCATGGGGGCGCCTGCCCAGTCCAAGCCCTCCTCCTCCTTTGTCTCCTCACTACATGAAGGTCACCTCCAAATCAAGCTTAGTCCATCTCAGGACCACCTCCAAATCAAGTTTAGTCCATCTCAGCATCACCTCCGATGGAATAGGGGCACGAGGGAGAAAATGTCGGGATACGCACCGGAGATCAAATCCTACCATACTTGTACTTACCAAAGTGGTGGAATCCTACCATAACTACACTTACCAAAATAGTGGTGACCGCCTCAACTCACCGCTTTAGTAAACCTATATAATGTAAGCTCTCTCCACTTGGAGAGGCATCTCATAATCTACACACACCTCCTACATCTCTACACATTGCTCTCCCTCTTTCCACCGAGAGCTTTGCCTCTCTACGCCAAGTCTCTCTCCCTCAATACACTGTAACTCTCCGGAGTACCCTTATTCATCAATAAAGAACACCAGGCCACCGCTGCCGTTCCTGAGAGTGGACGTAGGTCAACCGGACCGAACCACTATAAATCTCTGTGTTGATTATCTGTTTATAGTTTTGATTCATTGATTGCCATTGATTGCTCGTTAATTGCATCACTATTCATACTTGACTGTTGATCTTGCCAAAAACAATTTTGTGCATCATCAGACTATAAACACCAAATAATATTCAATACGAAATGAACCTTAGATTGTAAATTAATATATAATTTTATCAAAAATTAACATTTAATTTTTTCCAATTTATATTCAACTTTATCAAATTAACATCAAATTAATTTTATTGTTATCGAATTAATATTGAAATTCATTTAATCAATTTTTTGGAGTACTATATTATATCAATTTTTTAGGTATTAAATCAAAATTTATTTTATTTTATTAAATTTTTAATTTTTTTGGATACTAAATTTGGAGAAGGGCAATTAAAAAATAATAAATTTTTTTTTGGATGAAATTATTAGTTTATGTTAGCAACATTGACGGAAGGGAGACAAAGAGGGTCTCCGTGCAATGAATTTCAAACCTCATGGAGTCTCTGTGTTATTTATAAAATGTTAGGAGGTGTCCATATAATATTACCAAAACTTAGGGGATGTCCGTGATTTTTACCCTATTTTTTAATTAAACAATAATTTATTATTATTTTATCTTAAAAACTTGAATTGTTGTATTTCTAATTAAAAAAGTTATTGATTAGGAGGGTTTTTTGGTAATAAAAAAAAAAAGTGTGTGGGTGTGTTTCTGTGTATAAATATATATGTAAAAGATTGTACATTTGGTAATTAAATTTATAATTATATTGCGTTATTTGGGGTTGAATGGTGATAGCGGTAATAAATTCATGAGTTTTATAAATGAACAAGATTTTGTTGATTTTATTTATTGTTTAAAGATTATGAATTTAATTGTGTTATGTTAATTTTTTAATTTTTTTTTCTTGAGGTATTTATTACATAAGGATATGGTAGATTGAAAATATACTGGTCGAGTTTATAATTATGTTGTGTTATTGGATTGAGTGATAGTAGATGTGATAAATTTGTGAATATTATAAATGAGTAAGATTTTATTTATTACTTAAAGATTGTAAATTTTAATGAGTTATATTAATATTTGTTTTTTTTTCTCAAAGGCATTTGTATAAGGGGTTGTTTTGAGAAGTTTTTATATATTTATATGACAATTAGTATGAATATTTTTTTGGCCATTCTTTTAGAATTTGGGTAATTGTTTAAAAAAAATTTGTTTGTTGTATAGTGCCTTTAGACAGAGGTAATGACTAGTTATTCAATAAATTAAGACTATGTGCAACCCTTTGTTTTGGATAACCACCATTCCCATTCTTCCTATGTAGCATCCCCCCCCCCCCCCCCTCGTACTTACAGGACCACCATTTTTCCCGACAAGAACCTCCCTTTCCCTTATATTTAGCAACACTCTCTCCCCCCTTCTCACAATCTCCACCACAGCCCCACTCCCACCACTAATCTCATCCCAAAAATCATTTTTTCCACTACCAGTCCACTTTACATTATATAATTCCTTTTGCCCACCTTTATTATTTTCCTATGCAGTCCCTTCCTCCCTCCCACCCTTTACCCTAGCTCCTTCCACAGTTCGCAAATCCCCTCTTTATTTATATATGAATGGATTTAGGGTGTTTGTGGGTTTTGGATTGGGTTTGCCTAGTGAGGATTTTTAAGGGTGGCCTTCAAATGGTAAGATGTCGGTTTCACGCTTCTGAGAAAAGTTATAAAGAGGGTTCAACTAGTGTTGGTGGGCATTTTTGGGATGTGAGTTAGAGGGGAGGAGTGACTGACGGAGATGGTGGAGTGGAGTGGATATGTGAGTGGATAATGGGAAGGGGTTTGTCTAGGGAAGGATAGGGGAGATGAGTTTCAACAAGATGGGGTAGAGGAGATAAGGATAGGTTCTAGGAAAGGGTGGGTGCGAGGGTTCGAACTGTTTTTTTTTTTTTTTGAATTTTCACAAACAATTAAAATTTGTAGATATAAATTTTCCACGAGGATAAAATAAGCATTTTAAAGAAAAGGTATAACAATATCACTAAATAATTTAGTAATTAATTGGTGACTAAGAGTAACTCCAACGTACTCGATAAAACTATTTTTTTAGCTATTTTTAAGAGTCAATTCCAAAAATTTTGCTCCAACAGACTCTTTATCCCACTGTCTATTTTACTTTCTCCCATTTTCACTCGCTACTTCTGGCGAGCGATCTCCTTAGTTATTTTTTCTTTGCGCCAAAAATCCATCTAAGAATCCACGAAAACCCATTGAAATCTCACAAAAACTCACCAAAAATCCTGTGGAGAACGCAAATCGGTCGATTGTCGAACAACGGTCGAGTTGTTGGAGGAGAATCAAAAGCAGAAATAAATCGAAGAATTTCGTGTTTTTCTTTTATGCCAAAATTTGAAGAATTTTGATCGAAGATCTGTTTGAAAATCCATGTGCTTTAATCATCAGAGTTTTGTCGAATCATCAATCAATCGCTTAGATGTTCAACTGGCCAAAATAATAGGTATTGAAACCCTTAGGGCATGTTTGGT